>CM029598.1:54499153-54696523 GCA_017311375.1 Mytilus coruscus | reverse complement strand
AACATTTAACTCTTACACAACTACACGTCCTATTGGTTTTGAAAGCAGGCAACACGATATACAGCGAAAAAGATTTTACATCTATCCCCTCAAAATTTTTTATGGGAAACGCTTCAATAACACATAAATCGCTCTCTTTTCTTTAAGCCGTGATGCCTACATCCTATCGCGACAACAATTCACTTACGTGTACATGTATCATAAAATCAAATCCGACTAAACAATCTGATCCATTAGTTTATTTTCTGAAAATAAGAGGCATAGAAAGCGCCACTATTTGATTGTCATATTTTATTCATGAAAAGTACAATTAAGAGGGGCGGACAGGGTAAAGGGAGACAGGGAGAGAGGGGTTGGGAGAAAGAAGAGAGGGGCGGGAGAAAGGAGAAAAGGGGGTAGATAATGGAGACAAAAATGTTTATAAAAAAATAATAAAAGTGAGCCGGAAATTGATTATTTTATTAAATTAGATAATACAAAGCTTGAAGAAAGTGCTAATAAATGTCATAGTAGGCTTAATGAAAACGACCTCATAAATACACCAAGCGTCGTCACTTATTCAATCATTACGATCTCTTATGTACGAAGAAAGATTAAAAACTAACAGAATATCAATTATTGTATTCTGAATCCGTGCATTTATAGAAACAAACATGTTACCATACCAGACTCAAGCTAGCGACCAATTCTAGCGACCAATCAAGCTAGCGACCAATTCTATCGACCACTAAAGTTAGCAGTGAGAATCAGCTTGTCAAAGAATCATATTGCGGTATGTGTAAAACCGAAAACCCCATTATGATAAACGTTCTGTTAAATAGAAATTCTAGCTACCAGTAAGGAATATATTTTATCGTTCACTAAAGTTAGAAATAAGAATAAGCTTGTCAAAGAATCATATTGTGGTATGAGTGAAAACCACAAAACCCCATTACGATAAAACGTTCTGTTAAATATCTATAGAAATTCTAGCTACCAGAACGGAATATGTTAATTTTCAACGACTAAATGACAAGAGATGCCCAGCATTTGAAGTGGAATTGGAATAAACCAAAACCAGTGAGTGACGTCTGTAACTGAATGCACTAACTAGCTTGGTTGCTTAATGCCGGCACATTGATATCCATCGGAGCATAGAAAAAAATATATATATATTAAATAAAAAAAAAACGTGTCAGCAATTCGAAAAATGTCTAAAATAACATATTAAGATAAAGCCTGTGTCACATGTTTGATGATATTCTGTAAATGTCTATTTTAATACAACTTTTGTTTACGAACTATTTTTATTCCGCTGCATTTTATACATTTATATCAAATCGAGATTTTTGTTTTAACTAGATATACTGTTCCCAGATTGCATATTTTAAAAAAATACCTATATGGTCCAAATACTCATATGGTCCGGCCGTTGATAATCAAACGAGTATGAAACTCATATGGTCCGACCATACGCGGACGGTCGGACCATACGCGTATGGTCGGACCATATGAGTATACGCATATGGTCATGACCACGCGTATGGTCCAAATATTGATATGGTCCGGAACATATACGTAAGTATTGTAAAACAGAATAAAAAAATCTAAGTACAGCAGTTCAAATGTCAACTTACGGTGAGATAAATAAAATGTTTAAGTGAACAAGGAACTAGAAAAATCATGTAAGGGTTTCTATACTCTCGGCATTGTCAAATATCGAGTATTTCCTTAAAGCCATTTAGGTGTGAGGGGAGTGGTTCTGGATACAGTATATGGGGTATAGAAGAAAAAAACATATTCAGTGCAGCATTTATCAAATCAAAACATTTAAACTACGTTCAGCCAGATGCATTTTTTTTAATCTTTATTCAATTGTTCAACATTTATATACAACAGATATATTACATATTACACAAAAATATCACAAGAAATGTTTTTTAAGTATAATGACATAAATACTCAACACAAAAATAAGAAAATAAATGTTATGAATCCTTCGGTTTCTAGTACCACAATGTTGTTCTTTAAAAAGTGTTTCTCTAAAATATTTCTCATACCTCTTGCATCACACAAGTATTCATGCAGAAAAGTTATATAATGTTTTTTTCTGTTCTGTACAATGTCAACTTTACTGTTTAAACTCTTAAGTAAATGCCTTCTGTGAAGATATAACTGTTATTTTTCAGTTTACACATCAAAAACCTTTACGATAACATTGAAATATTATTATTATTTCATATGAATAAGTTCTTAAAAATGGTAAGCAAAAGTAAATAACATTACAAAATTATAACAAACATCAAATAAATAAATAAGTTCGAATGTCAGTCTTGTTCAATTAATAAATACTAATTAGAATGAATAAAATGAAAATACAATATAATAAGCAAATAAATAAACAGTCGAAAATAATTGATAAATGAAAAGGAAACAATCTATTCCTATTACATTGATAAAAGATTACTATATCGACCGGGTCAAAAGAACATACAAAGTAGTACATATATCAAAGAAAATAGTTCCTATGCATAATGATAAATCTTTGTCAATAAGTATAATATTTAGTTCATTTTGGTATCAAATGAAAGCGTATTCACTTAGCATCACTAAAGGACCCGTGTTCAATAAAATCAGAAAAAAAAAAATAAAAAGCAGGAATATTTTCCCCATTGTATAGTTTGGCTTAGTACCTGTTTTTATATTTTCGAATTTCTGGAAACCAGAAGACAGCAATACACAGTTAGGAGTTTGGTTTCGCATTTTGGCCCCAGTGGATTTTTAAATATGAAAGTTATTGTGCAATAAAATTCACTTTCAGACAGCTGACTACTAATTTAGCCTTCAGAGATGGTTTATAAAAACATCAAGGTTATTTTACATGTTTAATGGGCTTTTTCTGTTTGACTTTCCGTATTTTCATAGCTATACCAGCCAAAGGTCCAGAAATTAATGTAATATTTAAAACATTTCAATCTAACCACCTGCGGTCAAGAACTTTGCCGTAGGGGATGGCAGTAAAGCGACCGCTGCCACCACCCGTAATGGACAAAATGAGAAATTGGGTATGGGGTTGTCAGCTTCCGGTGCACTTTCCCACCCGGGCATTTTCATGAATAAAGGGCCTGGGACAAGCTTTCAATCCCACTAGGTGTGGATAAAACTTTGCCGTAGGGAACTGTACAGAAAGACTGAAAAATGAGCCCATACCCATTACTGTATAGGTACCTCAGACTTTAGATGGCCAGTGAAGTCTTCAGGTGCACTTTCCCACCCAGGGATTGATAAGAGTTGAAGATATGGATAGAAGCTTTCAATCTAACCACCTGCGGTCAAGAACTTTGCCGTAGGGGGATGGCAGTAAAGCGACCGCTGCCACCACCCGTAATGGACAAAATGAGAAATTGGGTATGGGGTTGTCAGCTTCCGGTGCACTTTCCCACCCGGGCATTTTCATGAATAAAAGGGCCTGGGACAAGCTTTCAATCCCACTAGGTGTGGATAAAAACTTTGCCGTAGGGAACTGTACAGAAAGACTGAAAAATGAGCCCATACCCATTACTGTATAGGTACCTCAGACTTTAGATGGCCAGTGAAGTCTTCAGGTGCACTTTCCCACCCAGGGATTGATAAGAGTTGAAGATATGGATAGAAGCTTTCAATCTAACCACCTGCGGTCAAGAACTTTGCCGTAGGGGGATGGCAGTAAAGCGACCGCTGCCACCACCCGTAATGGACAAAATGAGAAATTGGGTATGGGGTTGTCAGCTTCCGGTGCACTTTCCCACCCGGGCATTTTCATGAATAAAAGGGCCTGGGACAAGCTTTCAATCCCACTAGGTGTGGATAAAAACTTTGCCGTAGGGAACTGTACAGAAAGACTGAAAAATGAGCCCATACCCATTACTGTATAGGTACCTCAGACTTTAGATGGCCAGTGAAGTCTTCAGGTGCACTTTCCCACCCAGGGATTGATAAGAGTTGAAGATATGGATAGAAGCTTTCAATCTAACCACCTGCGGTCAAGAACTTTGCCGTAGGGGGATGGCAGTAAAGCGACCGCTGCCACCACCCGTAATGGACAAAAATGAGAAATTGGGTATGGGGTTGTCAGCTTCCGGTGCACTTTCATACCCGGGCATTTTCATGAATAAAAGGGCCTGGGACAAGCTTTCAATCCCACTAGGTGTGGATAAAAACTTTGCCGTAGGGAACTGTACAGAAAGACTGAAAAATGAGCCCATACCCATTACTGTATAGGTACCTCAGACTTTAGATGGCCAGTGAAGTCTTCAGGTGCACTTTCCCACCCAGGGATTGATAAGAGTTGAAGATATGGATAGAAGCTTTCAATCTAACCACCTGCGGTCAAGAACTTTGCCGTAGGGGGATGGCAGTAAAGCGACCGCTGCCACCACCCGTAATGGACAAAAATGAGAAATTGGGTATGGGGTTGTCAGCTTCCGGTGCACTTTCCCACCCGGGCATTTTCATGAATAAAAGGGCCTGGGACAAGCTTTCAATCCCACTAGGTGTGGATCCCACTAGGTGTGGAAAAACTTTGCCGTAGGGAACTGTACAGAAAGACTGAAAAATGAGCCACCCTTGTGATGACAAATAAGAAATGAGGTTTGATGTTGTGAGTTTCCTAGGGACTTTCACACTCAGACGTAGACAAATAATTGTGCTTGTTGCGCCGTTTTTTGGCCCCTTATTTCTAAACAGCTTCTATAATGACCCTTAAATAAAATCCAACCTTCCTACTGTGTTTTGTAATCTTGAACTGAAATTTAGATCGGTTACTGATTCTCAAGTAGTTGCCTGGAAACCAGAAAAACAAGTTTTGTAGGCCCCATTACAAATCTGACAAAAAAAACATTTTGTAAGACCCTTTTGGCTCTTATTCCTAAACAGATATGACAATAACCCCCAAAATTAATCCAAAAGTTCTTATTGTGATTTGGAACATCTCTTATATTCAGTTTATTATCTTAAAACCATACACATGATTGTGTCTGGCCCCTTTGTGGTCACTGATTACAAAACAGCTAGAACAATAACCCCCAAAAACAATCCCAAACGTCTTATCTTGGTATAGATCTTTCTTCTAAAAATGAGTTTTACATCTATACACTTATACTAAAGTTCTTGTCTTTAAAGCAATTCATTTTCCATGAACCAGTTAAAGTAACCTTTTTCGACCCTTCTTACAAAACTGCTAGGATAAATCCACCTGAAACATTTCCAACCATACTTTAGTGATATGGAACCTTGTGCTTAAACTTCATATAGAGATCCATGAACTTATACTCAAGCATTTGTTTGTCTTCCAACTCAGACAGCACCATAACATAATACGAGCGCAAATAAATGTACAATTGTATAAAATATAGATAAATTATTGAAATTGAACTACATAGGTGAATGAGAGCATACATATAGGTGAATAATGACTAAGTTTGAGGAGTAGAACGATGAATTTTTATTCAATCCGTTAAGGAAGCGATGAATTTACCGTCGATTTTACAAATTCTTTTGGAGAGATCTTGGACCATTTGTTTATCGATCATTATTCTATGGATATAAGTCTGGACTTTTTTTCAGATTTTCAATATCAAAGTGTCATTACTTGTATACCAAAAGAAGGAAAAGATAGGCGATATATTGGTAATTGGCGACCTATCAGCCTATTAAATACAGACATTAAGATAGCTTCTGCAGCTATAGCAAACAGAGTCACGTCTGTATTACCATTTATTATTAGTGACACTCTAAAGGGATTTATCAAGGGAGGTTCATTGAGAGAATACTAGATTATTGTATGATTTGATGCATTATCTTGAAAATCACAACATGAGCGCCTTACTTTTATTGGTTGATTTCAAAAGGCATTTGACTCTGTTGACTGGGTCTTTTACAAAAAGCATTCAAACATTTTAATTTTGGTCCTTCGATGTGTAGATGGTTCGAGACTCTCTACAAAAGTGCTAAAAGTTGTGTCATCAACAATGGCAATTTATCATTTTTTCAATCTTGAGAGAGGTTGCAGACAAAGGGGAACGCTCTCCCCTTATTTGTTTGTTATTGGTGAAGAGTTATTATCTTTGAAACTTACGTCAAACCCCAAAATTCATGGTATCCTCATTAATGAAAAACAAACACTATTAAGTCAGTATGCAGATGATACTTTTCTAACTTTAGATGGTAGTGAGACATCACTACAAGAAAGCCTCAATTGTTTTCATTCTTTTTATATGTTATCTGGATTAAAAATGAACAAATCAAAGATAAGAGTTGTCTGGATTGGTAACAAAAAATATTCTGATCAAATATTGTGTCCTGATTACAATTTTATGTGGTCACACACAAATTTTAGACTTTTAGGATTAGATTTTCGCTTGATTTAAAATGTATTCTTGATATTTATTTTAGAAAAAAGATCAAAGAGGTTTCAGCTATACTAAAAAACTGGCAACATAGAAAATTAACATTACTAGGTAAAATTACTGTAATTAAGACTCTGGCATTGCCGAGACTGATTTATTTGTTGACTGCCCTGCCGAATTTACCTCACTCACAATTAAATGAGCTGAGTGCTATGTTTTTAATTTCATTTGTAATGGTAAGACTGATAGAGTCAAGCGTAGTACGCTAATTGCAGATTTTTCACAGGAGGATTAAATATGGTGCATTTGCAGTCTTTCTGTGCATTCTTAAATTATCTTGGGTAAAGAGATTTTATCAAATTCAGATGGTACTTGGCAGAATTTATTACTAGCAGAACTAAAACAGTTAGGTGGTGACAGAGTCTTTACATTACAAAAGGATAAGATTAAAGAAATTTCTAATTGCTTAAAAATCCATTTTGAAAAGACATATTTGATTGTCTACACATGACACAGCCTTATACAAAGTTATGTGTTCCAGAAATTTTGTCATTGGATATTCTTAACTTTATACCAATATCTGAATATCCTGTATATATGAAATGGAAGTTATATGGTATACAGTTTATAAGGGACATTGTAGATAGTCAAAGTAAATCACTATTAACATTTCAACAAGTAAGACAAAAACTTAATTTGGAAATTTTTTTGAAATACTATAGTTTATTATCTAACATTCCAAAATATATCAAAAAAAAAACATCAAAGATTATTGTGATTTGAACTTAGAAAATTTTGTTCCTTTTGATGCATTTTCTAAAAGGATCTTGGAAAATAAGAAGTTAAAATTTTGATACAGAGATCTTGTAGATAAAATATGCATACTCCCATATGAGAAATTTTTGAAATGGGAGGATGTAACAAATTCTGAAATCTCAGAATGGTCTAAGTATTTTTCTCTGAATTTTCAATATAAAATATTACATAGAATTATACCTACAAATACATTTGTATATAGAATTAAGTAAAAGGAAACAAGTCTGTGTACCTTCTGTAATGAGGAAGAAGAAACATTAGAACATTTATTTTATGATTGTAATGTTACATACAATTTTTGGTTGTCATTTTTACAGAAAAATCAAATTATTTGATGAGCAATTCAGCATCAGTATGAAAGAAATTTTATTGGGATTTATTACTAAGAGTTTGTTTATAAATTTGTTAATTATTATAGCTAAAAACTACATCTTTAGATGTAAGTTAAGAAATATATCTTTTAATTTTATAGGACTTAAATCCAGAATAAAACAATACCAATCCAATGAATTTTATATTGCAAACAAAATAATAGAGCAGCATCTTATGAAAGATTCTGGTCCCCACTACATACAATTTTTCATGATTTGTTATCGTTTTACTTAAAATTATATTATAGTGAGCAGTTGATATTTGATTTTACATTATATATAGACATACATGCATACTAATGGTAAGATTGCAGTGACTGTGTGTAAGGAGTGAGAGAAAGTGTGAGTGTGAGCACCTATATTTATTTATTTTTCTTTAATAACTATATTCTTGAATTATGATTATGAATATGAATTAAAAACAAAATGGATAGTCTTGTATAAAACTTTCAATGTTTACCCCAAAACCATAGTCAGATGGTGACTATTGAAAAGAAATAAAAGATGAAAAAAAAAATCCGTTAACGTACTCGAAGAAAGCCAAAGATCAATATTGTGAAGTAATAAAATGGAAGAATATTCTTAATTAAGTGTTTTAATAACATCTTAAATGTAGAAGATGTGTAGAGTAGGTCTGGAATGAGCAATATTCAGTCAGTTAAAGACCGAAAGGCGGCATCTTAAATGTAGAAGAGGTGTAGAGGAGGTCTGGAATGAGCAATATTCAGTCAGCTAAATACCGAAAGGTGGAAACTTTGCACGTATTATTTTGTACTGAAATAGTAATGTGTTACAAGGGACATACTTTAAAGGATCATACATGAGTAACGATGGTTTAAAATTGGCTAATAACAGGAATACTTTCTTAGAAACTAGTTTCAAACCGAGGATCAAAATGTCGAAAGAAAGAACAACATTTTGTCGAACAAATTGACTTAATAATTACAATTTAACAAATAAATTTAAGATGGAGCAATATGCGAAGTGATTCTTTAATTTTGAATTAAAACGAAATATATTTTAAAGTACCCAAAACAAAAACATGACACCAACATTCAAAATTACAAACATCATTTAACGAAAATGGATTAAGTAATGATTTTAAAAAAATGCGTTGATAAATTAAAATAACTGGCCTTCAATTTTTACTAGATAACATTTTAGTTCGCTTTGGAGATTCCGTATATCGTCAAATTATCGGAATTCCAATTGGAACTAACTGTGCACCACTTATTGTTGACTTGTTTCTGTATTGTAATCAGTTAATATTATCGATTAAAATCAGCAAAGACCCATCGAAACAACATCTGATACAAACATTTAATAATATTTTTAGATATATTGGCTCTCTTAATAACGACTTCAGTATGTTAATTAAAGAATTTATGAATAAAGAGATGACTGTTTTATTTCCTATAGTTAATAATCCATTTTTAGATGGTGACGTTCCCTTGTCACCATCTTATGGTGTTTTTATATCTAAGTATGTAACAAAGTATTAGATTTTACCGAAAGAAATCTACGTATAACTGACAAAATGTATTACACCAGGGTTTTAATATCAAACATTTATTAAGTTTTATCATCGGTACAAGGACATCATTCGTAAATATAAATCAACATGCAGACATCTTATACGTTCAGGTATTTCATATTCAATCTTTTATGGTAATATTCTTTACAATGCACAAAATGTCGGCATTCACTTCAAATGCTTACCAAAACTTTTAACAGACTTATTTAGAAGGGATATAGTTACGATACTGTTGTCAGGTTATAATTTTAAGATGGCATATGTTGGCGTTAATATTGGTTCATTTATAGGGTCTTTGCATCGGATTATACACATTTATTCTGAAACCAGTTGTTGGCATGACACGGGATATGTTCTTCTTAAATATTTTAAGATGGTATGATACTAAATCCTAACGAAAGGATTGTGTTTGATATTCATATGATGAAGACTTAATTTTTCAATCAGTTTAATTGAGGTCTAAAGCTGGCATGTCAGTAAATGCTAGTAGTCCTTTGGTAATTCATGTATCATTGTCATTTTGCTTAGTTTATTTTGTTACCTATTCTAACATCGAACTCGGAATTATCTTTAATCGAGTTTTACATTGCGTATTACTGTGTGTTTGCTTTACTACATTGGCTCGAGGTAAAGGGGGAGAGTGGAGATCTCACAAGCATATTCAACCCCGCTGCATTTTTTGCGCCTGTCCAAAGTCAGGTGTCTCTGGCCTTTGTTAGTCTTGTATGATTTTCAATTCTTCATTTATGTATTTCGGAGTTTAGTTTGACATCCATTATCAATTAGCTAGTACATATTTTTGTTTAGGGGTCAGCTGAAGCACGCCTCCGGGTGCAGGACATCTCGTGGTGTTGAAGACCCATTAGTGGCCCTCGGCTGTTTTCTGCTCTTTGGTCCGGTTGTTGTCTCTTTGAAACTCCCCATCCCCATTTCCATTCTCAATTTTAAAAGTAAAATTGCTATAAGAAAGAAAAGTGGAACAAGATGTAACGTGTATTTTCCATGATTTTGTATTTTGATTTAGAATTGTACAACATGTGGTACTGAAACGTTGGATTTGAGAAGATACAAACTTTTATCCAAGGCAATGATCAACAGGTTTGCGAATTGAAAATAATTATATGATGAAAAAGTCAAAGACAATATGAATCTATTTCAATTAGGGCATAGGGTAGACATTCGACCATGAGGAGAAAATTATCGCCAAAGAGATCCATTACTAATATTCATTATACGGATAAAATATTGTTAATTGGACATTGTATCCACATAAAATAGTGCTGAGGTAACTCATAACAATACAATAGTTGGTAGATGAGTTCAAGTTTTGCGCATTTGCTTTTCAGATTCCCTCAAAATTGATTTTAAAAAGATTAAAAATGGTCTCAGTATAAATCTCGTTTTTATAAGGAGGAAGATGAAGCCTATCTCTTTACAATACCACAATGTAAAGGATTTAACGTAATAGACCTTTTATTGATAATCAATGTTAAAGATCAAAGGCTTCTCCTTTGGATCACAAGTTTCAACTCATGGACACTTTTTGGTGTTGCACTATTTAAAACATTTTACTAAACAGGACAAAGACAAAAAAAATGAGAATGAAGACTACTCATCATTCAAGTGTAACCTTTTATATTTGCGCTGGAGGGTAAACAAAAAAGGATCGCTACCGTTATCACTTTACTGACCACTTTACTGAACAATATCGCGGTACAGCTCACAAAAATGAAAATCAACTTACAAAAGTATTTGTTATTCTTTTTCACAGTGGGTTGGATGCACACTTGTTTGAAAAGAGTTGAAAATTAGCAAGGGAAAGATTAATCTTATACTAAACACTATTTTGTTCAAAGAAAATAGGAAAGATAAATACTAGTATATACTCATTTAGATGATGCCGAATTCCTGAGACAGTCTGGCGTAAAATTGAATAAATGGCCGGTTAAAAACAATAAAAACAGAAATTGATGAATATTATAATTTACTTATACAAAAGGTTGCATATCCATATGACTGTGTAGAAAAAAAAAACAGATTGAAAGAAACAAACCTACCAATAAAGAAGATTTGCATAATGGAATTTTGATGCAACTGTCATACAAGTGAGAGGTTTAGTGCTATAAAACCAGGTTCAGTCCACCATTTCTACATTTGAAAATGCCTGTAACAAGTAAGGAATATGACAGTTGTTGTTCATCAGTTTGATGCGTTTTATTATTTGATTATGCCATTTGATAAGGGATTTTCCGTTATGAATTTTCTTCGGAGTACAGTATTTTTGTGATTTGACTTTTTAAATGGTGAGCATATGAGTGTTGAAGATTTTGTATATGCTCAAAATCTCAGTATTTGAAACATTTGAGCAAGACTTTATGATGTAAGTGTCAAAACTACAAAATTTTAATTGGAACTGCATTCAGATAACAGATGTGCTGCTTGTGCTTGAAAAGGCCATTAAAGCAAGAATTGCCATGATAACTCAAAAACATGGTAAAGCTTATAATCCATTTGAGGTTGGCCATGAATAAATACAAACAACTAAATACTTGTTCTGTTATTAGCAATTTATATGGGAGGGCTATGGCACAACCTTTATCTACAAGGAGATTTTGATTGGGTAAATCCATATGAAAGGAACAAATTCGAAAGGTCTTTAAGATTATAATTGAATGCGATCTTAAATATAAAACAAACTCTTGAAGCACCTAATGACTATCCACTTGAACCAGAAAATATGGGGATTAATAAGGTTAGAAAATTTACATTTAATAATCTAACCAACATAAAAAAAAAACATAACAAGTATGTGCTTAATTATTGGAATCTTAAACAATATGTGTCATTAGGAATGAAATGGACTAGGATTATATTATAATTATGTTTGCTCAAACCCTTTTGCTTCATAAATATATATATCAAAATGCAACTTTCAGATCAAAAGCCATGTCAGGATATGTTGAAAAGACAAATTAATCTATATTTGCAAAAACTATAAATAATATATGCATGAGATCCGATTCATAAATGAAAAAAAAAAAAAATTTGTGACTAAACCAACGTTTTACACTAGAGTTAATTATACAGAACAGTTGATAGCAGTTCATATAAAAAAACAAAGCTGAAATTTAGTAAGCCAATTTTACTTGGGGTATTGCATTTTCATGTTTCAAAACATAAATGTAACAATTTAATTACAAAATTATACGCAAATTATATGAAAATCATGTTAAACTTTTCTTTACCGACACAGATAGTGTAGTTCGTGATATTCAAACGGGTGGAAAAATTGAAACAGGTGATGACCAAACTGAAATTGGCATTATTTATGATAGTTTAAATAGTGACGAGTTTGTTGGGTTAAATACCAAAATGTACACCCACATAATAGATGGTAAAATATAAGTAAAGCAAAAGGTGTTAAGAAAAATGTTATTTAAAAACTATAAGTTTTGAAGAAAAGAAACAATGTTCAGTATCACAGCAAATCAATTAATATTATTTAGAGACATCTTTACAATATTTTTATAAGATTGACAAGAATGCTTTGTCAGCTATAGATGACAAGAGATACATCTTGACCGTTCAAATTCACACATCAGTATATGGACACTAAAAAATGAATACAAAATATTAAATACACACAAATTATAATTCAAAATAATGATAATGAAAATGGATAGAAAATAATTGGTTTACGAAATTAGATCAGACGTCAAATATGATGAACTTGGTAATCTAAAGTTTGATCATCTCAATTCAGTAGACGTTAACTGTTTTGTAGAGGAAGTATCATGAATATCCCGAATATCTCGAAAAGATGATAAATTAATTTGTAATCTAGCTGCAGTAAATTTACGCCACCACAAGTACATACAGCTAGTAGATACGTTAAGTCTTTCAAACAATAGCACATAGATGGTGTGCAACATTATATACTCCATTTCACCACCCTGAACAAGCCGATGAATTGATTCGTGTTTCGAATAAAAACTCATCATAGATACCGAAAGCAGTAGATTTTCGCTTTCACTGCTACATAGTAATTGTAGATACATCACGTCTACGGAGTATTAGTTTACTAACGTGTTTATTTGATTATAATTACTATGATTTTCTGATGTATTTATACCGTCCATATTTTCCAATGAATTTGTATTTTATATCCTGACTGCTATGCCCTTTTTATTCGTGGTCGATTCTTCCAACGCTATATGAGGAAGACCCCGATGATGCTTAGAATGAATTTAATATCCCTTGATGTCTTTGGAAAAAAACTCAAATCAAAAGATAATTCGATCAGCTGTCAATGTTACTTCTACACACAAATAATCACACATCAATTTTCAACTTTCAAACTTACGGTGGACGAGTTTGCGTAGCTCCTCAGCTAGTTTATTTGACAAGATTTCTTTTAAATCAAGTTCAAATCAAACGTTGTTTCAATTAGATGTTAAACAATACCACTATTTGTTATATTTTAACTATAGAAATGTTAATATGATTGAGTTCACTGCTCAAATTCGTGTTGGTTCCTATAAGAGATTTAACAATACCTTATCTATTCTTTGCGCATAGAAGGATTGTGTTCACTTAGTATTTTTGTCACAAACATGACTTGGTACATATCCTCCTTGTGTACAGAATAACATAGCTCGTGTCAATAGGCTGCCTGATCCTTTCGGTTGTTTAGAAATTACTTTAGTTTTGGGTGTTTTACAAGGGGTTTATTTTTTTTAATTCTGATCCAGGCCGAGTAAAATTATGCACTTCGAAATACATTTCAATGAGTAAATTATGAATAATCAACACAGATCCTTTATTGTCGACAAAATTAAACTTGCCCGACCAATCCCATTCTTTTGATGTCAACCATTGTCGATCCGTGTTTCCTGTATGTTCGCCGTGTTTGTTTTTATTCTACATTCCATACAGTAGATCATCTTTTTATTTAAATGAATTGAAGTGAAAGATATTTCTTCACAAGAAACTACTACACAGAGTAAAGACAACGTTCTCTTGGTACAGAAATTAATCAGAGGATTTGTTATAGGGAAAACAGCTGGAAGCAGTGAACAATTAACTCCTTTTAGATCGAGCGTAATGGATTATTTTGTATGTACTAGTATACGAAAATCACTACATAAATTCTTGATGACTGGTTTGAACGAAAGAAGACATTTATTATCTCATCTCTTAAATAAGCGTCTTTATTTGATACAGAATATGGTGAACAGTATACACTCATTATCTTCCACACAGCCTAAGGGTATTGGTTTTTTTACAAAACAAAAGATATCTGATTCACTTGAACTCGAATGTATTTGCTCACAAAAAGTGTGAAGATTACTGTGTTTGTTGACGGCACAACCAAGTCAACTCCGTATATCTGTCACCAAATTATTTCAAACAACTCATATATACCGACCAAGAATCTAGATCATATGTATCGAGAACGCTGTCGTGATATCTCAAGAGCAGAGTGCATATCAGCAGTGCAATCGGTGTTGGTCAGAACCACATGGTTATGTCACCATTAATCTCACCAGTCAGAACTAAAGAAATTATTTGGCTGATTTACATAAAAGTGTAAATGAATACTCTGAATCTAAATTAGAGATAGAAGCAACATCTAGAATATTTATACATCACAGCTTGGAATGATAGGTTTAATAAGCGCTCAAAGGAATATAACTTCCAAAGAATGAAAAAATGAAAAAGAATATCGTCATATCAAGGACACGATAAATGAGCGCAGAGAAGTTTGCTATCGATGTAGTATACAAACTTTATTAAATCCAAATCGGGGGTGAAAGTGAGTGCTGATGAGTGTGTATGTACACAAGTGGAAATTGTTTATCAATAGACAAAGTCGAATTTGAATACCATTGTGCCGAGAAACAAAAATCAAATCCGCTGAAAATTATTTTGTGTAGTGACTATTTGCCATTTTCAAAAGCCATGCCTTCCTCTACCACTGGAATAATGGCTCACGTGGAGAATCTCTTAGATCGCTCAGTCGCCAATCGTTATGTTGGACTTTAAGTATGCAACATATTGGGTTACTCCACCCTATGCTGACCAACTCTTACTTGGTCTTGGCATTAGTGCTATTGTCCACTTTAGAGGCCTTAGCTACTTCTTCCCCTGGTATAATGGCCCATGTGCAAAATCTGTCAGTTTGGTCAGCCGGCTGAAGTAAAGTTGGACTATCTGACATAATCGGTACCCCACTTCATGCTGACAAAATATTGCATTGGTCTATGGCATAGTTCTATGGGATGTATGTGAAGTTAGCGACCGTTTCGTTATTCGTTATTTGATATTCTATATCCAACCGGCTGCTAGCAGTCGGTTCGATATTGAAATTTGGTTAAAAATCAAAACAAAATTAAAATATTCGATAACTTTAAAAGCATGATTGTTATATATAAGAGAGTCAAAAGATATGTAAGAAATCGTTTAATGACCCTTCAAGCTGTCGCAAACTCTCGTTGTCCTCAAATATAAACCCTTATGTGAGTCGAGATTTGTATTTATGAAATATAGATCTTTATCAATAAAACGACATCAAAGATGTAACTTTATATATAATATTTCTTAAAAAAACAAAACCCGATCACGCTAGAAACATTTAGAAATATTTATGGAAAGACAAACATAAAAGACATTTTAAGCGAAAACCTACTGGAGACCTCTCAAATGACAGTGAGACCCACCTGGTCTTTCAATGGTCATAAAATTTGACTACTAGTATGTACATATAAAGATGCAATCAAAATGAATTTCAAGAATAATGTCATCTGTAGTATTTACGGAGGGCTTAAATTGTCACCTTTGAGCTTAAAACTGTCCAAAATTCAGGCTAAAGGGCATAGGGCGATGGTAAGACCCCTGATCTCTCAATCTTCCCAATATTATGCAGATAATTAGTTCATATAAAGATAAAACGTGACTTAAATGAATATGGGTAAACTTCTTGTCTTCTATGTTTACGGAGGGCTCAAAGTGTCAGTTTGATATTCAAAATATGCACGAAGGATAAAAGCCTATGCGACAGGTTACTCCAGTCACCCAACGTCAAAACCGTAGCACTACAAAAAGTGTATACGCAAGTTGATGTAATGTATAGTGAAATGTCAAAGGAGGGTGGGGGTCTCACTGTTTTTATAGCGGTCACCGGTAACTATAGGTTTTCACTATACTTTTTTGATATCGAACTGGCACTTTGAGCCCTCAAAAAATATAGAAGACGAAAAGTGTAACCAAATTCCTATTTATATCATAAATAAAATTGAGAATGGAAATGGGGAATGTGTCAAAGAGACAACAACCCGACCATAGAACAGACAACAGCAGAAGGTCACCAACAGGTCTTCAATGCAGCGAGAAATTCCCGTACCCGGAGGCGTCCTTCAGCTGGCCCCTAAACAAATGTCTATATACTAACTAGCTTTGTGTATAATATTAGGAAGATTGATAGATCAGGGAGATCTAGCATACGCCCTGTGCCCTTCTATCTTATTTTTTGACGATTTTTATTTGAAAAGTGACACTTAAAGCCATTCGTATACATCGAAGATGATATTTGTCTTGGAAATCCCTTTCATAGCATCTGTATATATACAAAAATAGACAAGATTATCAAACTGTATGGATATTGAAAGACCAGGAGGGTCTCACTGTTTTTCAGTTGTCTCCGGTAGATTTTCACTATATGTTTTGAATATTGGACTGGCACTCTGAGCCCTTCATAAGTATAGAACGAGAAGTATTTAAAATTCCTTGTTATATCATGTATACCTATATATTAACCAACTCTATGTGTAATATTAAGAAGATTGATAGATCAGGAAGATTTTGCCAACGCTCTGTACCCATCTGTCTGAATTTTTACGATTTTCATTTGAAAAGTAACACATGAAGCCCTCCGTACATATCGAAGATAATATTTTCTGGGAAATCCTTTTGATAGCATCTATTTATATACGAAATAGACAAGATTATCAATTTGTATGTATAGTGAAAGACCAGGAGGTCTCACTCCAGCGATTTTCGCTATATACTTTGAATATCAAACTAGCACTTTGAGTCTTCCAGAAATATAGAAGACAAAAAGTGTATCCAAATTCCTTTTTATATCATTTATATCTATATATCAACTAACTTTATGTATAATTTTAGGAAGATTGAGAGATCAGGAAGATCAAGAATTAATATTTAGTCAATCAAAAATATATTTAGGTTTGGCTTTCATATTTTCTAGTCTTACTAGAGCGACGTTGCTGTTTGTTTTACTATTTGTCAAAATATCCTCTTTTAAATATACATCTCAGATTATATTTTGTTAATAAAATATACATGTCATACATTGTAAAGACGAAAATCCAATGTTCGTAATGGTTTTATTTGACGACGAAGATTTACGATAACTTGAGCTTGTCGGCAAAAGGATTTCTACATCTCTCAATTTGAATTCCTTTTAACTATTACTATCATGCCGTTTTAAAATTTACTAATGTTTACTCATTTTCTGTGCTTAATCAACCTTTAATTTATTGATTATTCAGTGTAAATCATTTCACTAATGACATACTATCAATGAATTGTTTCTTCGATCTATGTGAATGGAGGCATAAACCTTTTTATTTACTTTCATTTTAATGGTGTTATAAGACGCAGCCCTTACAGAAAGTGCACAAGAAGCTGACAACAACATACCCAATTTCGAATTTTTGTTCATTACGGGTGGTGGCAGCGGTCGCTTTACTGCCATCCCCCTACGGCAAAGTTCTTGACCGCAGATGGTTAGATTGAAAGCTTTTATCCATATCTTCAACTCTTATCAATCCCTGGGTGGGAAAGTGCAACTGAAGACTTCACTGGCCATCTAAAGTCTGAGGTACCTATACAGTAATGGGTATGGGCTCATTTTTCAGTCTTTCTGTACAGTTCCCTACGGCAAAGTTTTTATCCATACCTAGTGGGATTGAAAACTTGTCCCAGGCCCTTTTATTCATGAAAATGCCCAGGTGGGAAAGTGAACCGGAAGCTGACAACAACATACTCAATTTCTCATTTTGGTCCATTACGGGTGGTGGCAGCAGTCGCTTTACTCCCATCCCCCTACAGCAAAGTTCTTGACCGCAGGTGGTTAGATTGAAAGCTATTATCCATATCTTGAACTCATATCAATCCCTGGTTGGGAAAGTGCACCTGAAGACTTTACTGGCCATCCAAAGTCTGAGGTACCTATACAGTAGTGGGTATGGGCTCATTTTTCAGTCTTTCTGTACAGTTCCCTACGGCAAAGTTTTTTCCCACACCTAGTGGGATTGAAAGCTTGTCCCAGGCCCTTTTATTCATGAAAATGCCTGGGTGGGAAAGTGCAGCGGAAGCTGACAACAACATACTCAATTTCTCATTTTGGTCCATTACGGGTGGTGGCAGCAGTCGCTTTACTCCAATCCCCCTACGGCAAAGTTCTTGACCGCAGGTGGTTAGATTGAAAGCTATTATCCATATCTTCAACTCGTATCAATCCCTGGGTGGGAAAGTGCACCTGAAGACTTCACTGGCCATCCAAAGTCTGAGGTACCTTTACCTTAATGGGTATGGGCTCATTTTTCAGTCTTTCTGTACAGTTCCCTACGGCAAAGTTTTTTCCCACACCTAGTGGGATTGAAAGCTTGTCACAGGCCCTTTTATTCATGAAAATGCCCAGGTGGGAAAATGCACCTAAAGCTGACAACAACATACTCAATTTCTCATTTTGGTCCATTACGGGTGGTGGCAGCAGTCGCTTTACTGCCATCCCCCTACGGCAAAGTTCTTGACCGCAGGTGGTTAGATTGAAAGCTATTATCCATATCTTCAACTCGTATCAATTCCTGGGTGGGAAAGTGCACCTGAAGACTTCACTGGCCATCCAAAGTCTGAGGTACCTATACAGTAATGGGTATGGGCTCATTTTTCAGTCTTTCTGTACAGTTCCCTACGGCAAACCTTTTTCCCACACCTAGTGGGATTGAAAGCTTGTCACAGGCCCTTTTATCCATGAAAATGCCCAGGTGGGAAAGTTCACCCGAAGCTGACAACAACATACTCAATTTCTCATTTTGGTCCATTACGGGTGGTGGCAGCAGTCGCTTTACTGCCATCCCCCTACGGCAAAGTTCTTGACCGCAGGTGGTTAGATTGAAAGCTATTATCCATATCTTCAACTCGTATCAATTCCTGGGTGGGAAAGTGCACCTGAAGACTTCACTGGCCATCCAAAGTCTGAGGTACCTATACAGTAATGGGTATGGGCTCATTTTTCAGTCTTTCTGTACAGTTCCCTACGGCAAAGTTTTTTCCCACACCTAGTGGGATTGAAAGCTTGTCCCAGGCCCTTTTATTCATGAAAATGCCCAGGTGGGAAAGTGCACCGGAAGCTGACAACAACATACTCAATTTCTCATTTTGGTCCATTAAGGGTGGTGGCAGCAGTCGCTTTACTGCCATCCCCCTACGGCAAAGTTCTTGACCGCAGGTGGTTAGATTGAAAGCTATTATCCATATCTTCAACTCGTATCAATTCCTGGGTGGGAAAGTGCACCTGAAGACTTCACTGGCCATCCAAAGTCTGAGGTACCTATACAGTAATGGGTATGGGCTCATTTTTCAGTCTTTCTGTACAGTTCCTACGGCAAACCTTTTCCCACACCTAGTGGGATTGAAAGCTTGTCCCAGGCCCTTTTATTCATGAAAATGCCCAGGTGGGAAAGTGCACCGGAAGCTGACAACAACATACTCAATTTCTCATTTTGGTCCATTACGGGTGGTGGCAGCAGTCGCTTTACTCCAATCCCCCTACGGCAAAGTTCTTGACCGCAGGTGGTTAGATTGAAAGCTATTATCCATATCTTCAACTCGTTTCAATCCCTGGGTGGGAAAATGCACCTGAAGACTTCACTGGCCATCCAAAGTCTGAGGTACCTATACCTTAATGGGTATGGGCTCATTTTCAGTCTTTCTGTACAGTTCCTACGGCAAAGTTTTTCCCACACCTAGTGGGATTGAAAGCTTGTCACAGGCCCTTTATTCATGAAAATGCCCAGGTGGGAAAATGCACTTGAAGCTGACAACAACATACTCAATTTCTCATTTTGGTCCATTACGGGTGGTGGCAGCAGTCGCTTTACTGCCATCCCCTACGGCAAAGTTCTTGACCGCAGGTGGTTAGATTGAAAGCTATTATCCATATCTTCAACTCGTATCAATTCCTGGGTGGGAAAGTGCACCTGAAGACTTCACTGGCCATCCAAAGTCTGAGGTACCTATACAGTAATGGGTATGGGCTCATTTTCAGTCTTTCTGTACAGTTCCTACGGCAAACCTTTTCCCACACCTAGTGGGATTGAAAGCTTGTCCCAGGCCCTTTTATTCATGAAAATGCCCAGGTGGGAAAGTGCACCGGAAGCTGACAACAACATACTCAATTTCTCATTTTGGTCCATTACGGGTGGTGGCAGCAGTCGCTTTACTGCCATCCCCCTACGGCAAAGTTCTTGACCGCAGGTGGTTAGATTGAAAGCTATTATCCATATCTTCAACTCGTATCAATTCCTGGGTGGGAAAGTGCACCTGAAGACTTCACTGGCCATCCAAAGTCTGAGGTACCTATACAGTAATGGGTATGGGCTCATTTTCAGTCTTTCTGTACAGTTCCCTACGGCAAAGTTTTTCCCACACCTAGTGGGATTGAAAGCTTGTCCCAGGCCCTTTTATTCATGAAAATGCCCAGGTGGGAAAGTGCACCGGAAGCTGACAACACATACTCAATTTCTCATTTTGGTCCATTAAGGGTGGTGGCAGCAGTCGCTTTACTGCCATCCCCCTACGGCAAAGTTCTTGACCGCAGGTGGTTAGATTGAAAGCTATTATCCATATCTTCAACTCGTATCAATTCCTGGGTGGGAAAGTGCACCTGAAGACTTCACTGGCCATCCAAAGTCTGAGGTACCTATACAGTAATGGGTATGGGCTCATTTTTCAGTCTTTCTGTACAGTTCCCTACGCCAAACCTTTTCCCACACCTAGTGGGTTGAAAGCTTGTCCCAGGCCCTTTTATTCATGAAAATGCCCAGGTGGGAAAGTGCACCGGAAGCTGACAACAACATACTCAATTTCTCATTTTGGTCCATTAAGGGTGGTGGCAGCAGTCGCTTTACTCCCATCCCCCTACGGCAAAGTTCTTGACCGCAGGTGGTTAGATTGAAAGCTATTATCCATATCTTCAACTCGTTTCAATCCCTGGGTGGGAAAGTGCACCTGAAGACTTCACTGGCCATCCAAAGTCTGAGGTACCTATACCTTAATGGGTATGGGCTCATTTTCAGTCTTTCTGTACAGTTCCTACGGCAAAGTTTTTCCCACACCTAGTGGGATTGAAAGCTTGTCACAGGCCCTTTATTCATGAAAATGCCCAGGTGGGAAAATGCACTTGAAGCTGACAACAACATACTCAATTTCTCATTTTGGTCCATTACGGGTGGTGGCAGCAGTCGCTTTACTGCCATCCCCTACGGCAAAGTTCTTGACCGCAGGTGGTTAGATTGAAAGCTATTATCCATATCTTCAACTCGTATCAATTCCTGGGTGGGAAAGTGCACCTGAAGATTTCACTGGCCATCCAAAGTCTGAGGTACCTATACAGTAATGGGTATGGGCTCATTTTCAGTCTTTCTGTACAGTTCCCTACGGCAAAGTTTTTCCCACACCTAGTGGGATTGAAAGCTGTCACAGGCCCTTTATTCATGAAAATGCCCAGGTGGGAAAGTGCACCGGAAGCTGACAACAACATACTCAATTTCTCATTTTGGTCCATTACGGGTGGTGGCAGCAGTCGCTTTACTCCCATCCCCCTACGGCAAAGTTCTTGACCGCAGGTGGTTAGATTGAAAGCTATTATCCATATCTTGAACTCGTATCAATCCCTGGTTGGGAAAGTGCACCTGAAGACTTCACTGGCCATCCAAAGTCTGAGGTACCTATACAGTAGTGTGTATGGGCTCATTTTCAGTCTTTCTGTACAGTTCCCTACGGCAAAGTTTTTCCCACACCTAGTGGGATTAAAAGCTTGTCCTAGGCCCTTTATTCATGAAAATGCCCAGGTGGGAAAGTGCACCGGAAGCTGACAACAACATACTCAATTTCTCATTTTGGTCCATTACGGGTGGTGGCAGCAGTCGCTTTACTCCCATCCCCTACGGCAAAGTTCTTGACCGCAGGTGGTTAGATTGAAAGCTATTATCCATATCTTCAACTCGTATCAATCCCTGGTAGGAAAGTGCACCTGAAGACTTCACTGGCCATCCAAAGTCTGAGGTACCTATACAGTAATGGGTATGGGCTCATTTTCAGTCTTTCTGTACAGTTCCCTACGGCAAAGTTTTTTCCCAAACCTAGTGGGATTGAAAGCTTGTCCCAGGCCCTTTTATTCATGAAAATGCCCAGGTGGGAAAGTGAACCGGAAGCTGACAACAACATACTCAATTTCTCATTTTGGTCCATTACGGGTGGTGGCAGCAGTCGCTTTACTGCCATCCCCCTACGGCAAAGTTCTTGACCGCAGGTGGTTAGATTGAAAGCTATTATCCATATCTTCAACTCGTATCAATTCCTGGGTGGGAAAGTGCACCTGAAGACTTCACTGGCCATCCAAAGTCTGAGGTACCTATACAGTAATGGGTATGGGCTCATTTTCAGTCTTTCTGTACAGTTCCTACGACAAAGTTTTTCCAACACCTGGCGATGCTTGTTTTTCGTGTCTATCGTACATTCTTTCGGCAAGCCTCGCCAGCTTCATATGGCAAAGTTCGCCACCGGACATGGCTCAAATGAAAGGTAATAAATCAGAGCAGGGCCCACTGAAATGATTTTTTGGGGGTTAGAACCTTCTGGGAATTGAACCCCACCTGCACTTTCTCAATAATATCAAAATATTATAGAAAACTTCATCGGCTCTAACTCCAAATATGGACAATTTTAAATTAAGGGGGTTCTGAAATCTTTTGACAGCTTCCGAAGTGCTAATTTTTAACCTTTTCTTAACCGGACCAAATCACTACTTTACTTTAAAATTCATGACCCAAATTTTTTACAGTGTGCTTTCATCCCCCTACTTGCTATTTGAGGCATAAAACATGAAGAAATACATTTGGAAGGGTATAAAAAAATTGGCAAGTAACACACTGTCCACACTAAGGACTATATTCGTGGACAACGGCAAATCAAAGGACGATAACTGTGTACTCGGACCATTTGAGGTACCGAATGTATAGAAAGCCAGTATATAGTAATTCTTTCGAACATAATATATTTCTTATTTCGTTTATTTGAAAGCTTATACATTGTACAAAGGAACAAGTTTAAGTCAACTCACATTAAATAGTTATTCTATGCTCCGCCTACAACAATACAGACCATAATGTTATCTGGTCTGTAGGTTCGTTCGTTCGTTCGTTTGTCCGTGTAAACATCCATTTATACTGCATTAGATTGAGTCTAAGACGACGTTGTAGTCAGATCAAGTTGAAACTAGGTACACATGTTCATCAAAATATGTACTTTTTAAAATTAGTTACGGTTCTCTAAATATGGAAAATAATTGTGCGAGCAAATCATTATATACAAACACTGTAGTTTTTTTTCAAATTCAATTTGTTTACTTTTTATTCTCATTTCGTATCCGTAAATTACTCGTATATAACTATTATTTGATTGGGGGATATACGATTCGTTTTAATTTTTGTTTGCAATCCTTGATTTTTGTTTACGATCTCGGTTAAGAGTTTGGAAAACCGAGAAAACGTAAAGACGACCTCAAAATATACTTTACATTTTTCCCAACTAGTGCCTTTCTTGATAGAGTAAAATACGTAGAGGGCGCACTTTCCTTTCAATAAATACATATATAATAACATATAATATGTGTTTATGTAGGGAATAAAATCGTTCGTAAACAAAGAATGTTCCTTTGCTTTTGTGTGTTTTTCGCTGTGCATTTGCTGATTTAAGATACCCTATCTCCTTTGTTTTCTATTGTATTAAGAGATTTTGACTTTTTACGATTTTCTGGGACGTTCTTCCTTTACTGATTTATATTGATGCAGACATTTAGCAACCAAACTAGTCAGTACATTAGGCTACTGACGACATTGGTGTTGTAGTGTCCCTTCTGACTTGATATGATGCATATATCTAGTTATTTAAAGGTTAAAAAACAATATAAACCGTATTGGTAGCCAGATTTTATTTTTAACAGAACGTTGTTTCATTATGTCGTTTTGTGGTTTTCTCATATACCACATTATGATTCTTTGACAAGTTGATTCTCATTGTGTTCTTGAGTGGTCGCTAGAATTGGTCGCTAGCTTGATTGGTCGCTAGGATTGGTCGCTAGCTTGAGTCTGGTTGTTACCATCCCTGTGTTTTAGATAAATTGCGTCAAAGTTGACCGATATGCAAAGAATTTGACAGAAAGGGATGACGCTACTGCATATCAAATAACGTTATTTATATGGAGAGGTATGAAAATATGTAACGGGATCTGTATGGTGTTTGTTATTTTGTTTTCATTTCCCCTGGCCGGTTACTTACATTTCGTCCTAACTGGGTGCACAATTAGCTTATAAAGAAATTCAAATCTTCAACTTAACCCTACTAGCCAAACTAGACAAGGGTGATGCCACCGCAACTTCCGTGTGTCAAATATTTCATGCATGTTTAGGACGATTCAATACAATTAGAAATAGTTGTGTTTAAAAGACACATTTAAGGCAACCATCAAAAAGGTTAAACATTCTGTTAGTTGTAAAAATGATAGATACAAACAATAGCTTGATGAAATACATATTCTTAATCAAGTATACTGTATGGTGTAAACGTGTGATTTTTTTTAATGAGTTTGCTCATTTTAATATTTTGATAATATATAAAGGCACCTTACAAATTGTATTCAAAATTTCACTTGAAAAGACAAAGTTCAACATTCTGTCATTCGTGAAAAATTATACAATATAAAATCCTGAGAATATATATGCACTCTCTATATAAGTAAAACACTCGGCGCAATATAAAAGTTCAAGCTTGAAATTGTACATGTAATCGTAGAAGGAGTAAGCAATGCTATGTATTCTGGGTGCATTTATATATTATCAAAATGTCAAATTAAGCAACCTGTCATTTAAAACAAAAAACAAACAAACATCCTGACAATATGCGCACTTTTGGTATATATACTAACACCTGGTACATAATTTAAAGTTGAATCTTAAAAACTTAGCAATAAGAAATAAACTGAATAAACTCTCAGTTATATATACCAAGTCAGGGACGGGCGGTCATACGGACACAGGTAAAACAGTATGCTTCGGGACCAAAATATATATTAAGCGTATCTGATGATGGTCTATTTTATAAGGCATTTTGTGACAAAACATAATTTTGTCTTTGACAGAAAGATGTCTCATAGGCACTACATCTCCTTATTTCATAATGGTTTGAGTTTTCTTCTGAAATACGAGTTGTTTAAAGACTAACAAATTTGTACCTTACGCACGGGTGTCATTCGGTTTATCGAGAGAAATGATCGTGAAAGAATATCTAACGGTGGTCAAGTATTGCGAGACGATCGTGAAAGCTCTGGTACCGGATCGTGAAAGAAATCTGATCGAGAAGACATATGAAATGTCAGTAAATAATCTAATTTAATTAATTACACGGACAAATTTTTCAACAAAATAAAACTGTCTGTTAAAGTGGTTCAACATTATGATCAGTATGTGAGAAAATCCAGTTTTAAAAGTACATAGTTTTTACAAAACAACAAAAGGCAGATTGCTCCTCGACATTTCAATGACATCAAAAATGTAAACAAACATGATTTTTTCACATTTTCGAATAACATAAACTACTTTTCTCCGAAAAAGGGCATTCTATTTGAATGAATCAAATGGTTCTCATAGTTATTTTGTATAAACATAATATGAAACTTGGTGAAAAAAGAAATATTTACACAAAATTGATGATTTCGGATCGTGAAAGATTACGTACCGCTTTTTGAAGATCGTGAAAAGGATCGTGAAAGATCTGATGCTACGAAGACGTTCAAATTATTCTACAATTATATGATAATTTATATTTGTTATTGGTATAGAAAAAAAATAGATTGACTAGCAGATGACTGACCCGGGTCTCTTTTGTTTGCGAATACGGCTATAATCGTGCAATGCCATTGGATATAATTATCTTATAATACCACACAGACTTGGTAAATTATATCAATATCAGTCTATTGTCCGTCCGTCCTTCATAAGTTTTGTTTTCTGATACAAAAGACCAGCAGAACTGACTGACTTATATATTTTGAAATGATATAGTTATAAAAAAAAATCTAACCTGTAATGATGATTTGATGCCACGCAACTTCCGATATCACTGTAGGACATAGTGAAGTCGCCAAAAAAGTAAAAACCCGAACATTTTTGTTCTGCAGGCACGGCAGGAACTATATTCAAATTAGAGGCATAATGTATTAGTTTATTAAGTAGTTGGTTTACTGAAATTAAATGACCAAATGAAATTAATACCCAAACAAAATGCGTGCTATTTTATGAAATATATGCTCTTGGTGTCAACCCCAAAAAGTATGTATACAATATAATTTTGTATATTGTCGGAACATATAAAATTTATTTGTATGAGCTTTAGAAACAGGACGAAACGCGAGCTTTTCTCCTGTTTCGTCACGAGTCCAATTAAATTTTATATTATTCAACAATGTACGCATATTGTTATTATCTTGCAATTTACACCCGGCACTTGAAACTTTTGTTTAAACATGCACCTCGAAGAGGAGCCAAAAATGAACTGTTAGGCAAAAAGACCATCCATATTATCGCTTGCTCAAGATATAAGCGGGGTAACAGGAGAATTTATTTGTACATGTACAAATAATGCAAACAAATTATTATTTGTGCATTTGTGAACATGTTATTTGTATAATAGTTGGCTGATTGCAGGATGAAGGTTTTTATTGTCATGTGAAGTACTCACTTATCACGAGTTATAGGATAACTATATTTTGTATATTGGATCCTATAATCTACATGTCCGTCAGACAGGATTCACCTGACCTCGACTGTGACTCATTTCATAGATGAAGGTTTAGTTTTGTGGTCAAGTCCGTATCGCGGATTCGTTAAGCTTTAGGATAACTGTGTGTTGTTATGATTGTAAAGCGTACATTTTCGACTACTGCAAGGTTTCAAATAAAATTGACCTTATTATCATGCATCACTTGGCAATGTTCGTTTTATATTGTTTGGCCTTTTGATTATATACCTGTATGCTATAGGGCCACGGTATTTGGTGTATGGTGTACGCGTCTGTCTGCATGCATGTTCATATATGACGTCAATTGTATTTGATATATTGAATGATAGTAAGATGTCTATGTCTGGCTGTCGGTCAGGGTTCATATACTTTCGACCTTATGTTCCGAATTGATTGGCCAAACATAACTTTTACATTTGTCAGTTGCTAAGGTACTGTACATAAGCATCGGAACACCTATATTTGGTGTACGGGATGTTTGTAGAGATCTGTATGGCATGGTTCATCTGACCTTGACCTCTTTTTTATGAATCATTGACAATCTTAAGCGTATGTGAGACTTCTAGTAAAACCCTTAATATTACAGACGTTCAACAAATATACTATCATAAGTACAGCAGAAGAGACATTTCAGCATTTGCGCTCTGGTATTCTTTAGTCTGTAATATATAGTTATATCATTGGAAATCAATCCACATCTGCTACGTTGTATATAAAGATACATAGAACATAAAAAAGTACTGTTGCACAAAATGTTGGTTATCGTTCAATCTCAAATTGTTCATGAAAGATGCTGTTTTTGCTATAAGTTTTTGGTTGATGGTTAACTTTTTGGTTTAAACGTTGCATACCCATATTATTGGCTAAATAGTGGCGGTCTGCCTGAATTGTACTAGACCGATTCTCAGAGCTGAATTTTTCACACTGATTTAGACACGTTTTTAGTTATTCTTTTTAACTTTCGAGGTAAAGTGTTGAAGTAAAAAAAAATGATAGCTTTAATTTTCGTTCTTATCAAAATAGTTACAGGCTTCAACCAGTTGCAGGTATATCAAGTGGTAAAAGAAAAATTGATTTCTGATTATTAAGTCTGGTCACGCATTATCTTTCACGATCAAAATAATGTGTTGCCTGATCTTTCACGATCAAGTTTGCTGAAAAATCAACAAAATTCAAGGTTTTCATAAACAAATGAACGGTTTTAAGGGAAGAGCATACTCGTATTTTCTGTACTATCGAACACATAAAACGATTAAATTTCAAATATTATCATGATATATTGAAATATGACCATTATAGGTACAAAAAGCGTGTTTTTTTAAAATTAATTCCATAGACATGCATTGCGCCTTTTGTGTTTTTTCATAAAGTACTGCATATTTTCTTTATCTTATTGCACAGTACAGTTGAGGAAGTTGAATCATTTTGACAGACATATTTTTTTGTTCGGATTTGTTCCGCGTTTTGAAAATTCTGCGATTTTTTCACAGATTCTAAGGTAGAATTTACATTTAATTACATTCACGATCCGGAATCGCAATACTTGACCATCGTTAGATATTCTTTCACGATCATTTCTCTCGATAAACCGAAAGACACCTGTGTTACGAGATTGACATAGGTTTGTATTATAATTAATATGACTAATGTTGTGAACGTGTGATGTTATCATTTGATAGATTTTATACTTGCCAGGGGTGGATTCAGGCGGGAGCGTGGCGGGCGTGCGCCCCCCTAAAATTTGCAAAGCATGGGTTTTCCTCAGCTTAATAAAGAATATTTCGATAATTTTACCTCAAAAAAAGTTTTTGCCTCGCTCCGCTCGGCGGAAACTTAAGTTTTGGCCCCCCCGAACCTAAAATCCTGGATCCGCCCCTGCTTGCTATAGTAAATATACTTATTAACTTTCAAATTCAAGGGACCAAATTATCTTTTCTAAATCTAAAAAATTAGCAGTATAAAAATTCTCGTCCATCCTGCATTTGTCCTGTGTTGTCTAGATGTCTTTGGTTTTTGTGTGTCGTTAATTGGCCAGTTGCAGTCTTATTGAATCTCCCATATCTCCATTTATAACACTTTTATTTAACATACATACTTGTATATGACTGTACTTGTTATAAAATCTCTTTTAAAGATCGTAAATACCCTCTGACTTTTTTATCGACGCTCATGGCAGCAATGTGTCCCTCCCCAAAAAGACACCTTTGTTAATCATTTATGAATCGTTTTGACTCACCGTTTTATGAAATGGTGCATTTTTCATAATCTGTACCTGTATAGCATGTCCAGCTCAAAAAAAAAAAAAAAAATACTACCATCCCTGTACACCGAATCGTAAATTAACTTGAACCTTTATTAAAATCAATCAAGTCCAGGACCAATCCAGTACATCTTATTATAATCCTTCGTAATTAATTCCATTTTCTATGTGCATGTATTTAGAGTAATTTGGAGCTGGTATCCTCAGCATATGATACATATTTCTTGTTGTGGAAAACATTTTTCAGAATTTATTTTCATATTTTTTAAGACATTCACATTTCCATGCTTGTAGTATAATTATTGTGTGTGTGTATTTTTAGAATAGAAATCCAGATCTGGTCTGTGTTTCTTATACGAAACGAGGTGTTTCGGTTATGTTCATGTATACGTAGGCCTATCCTCGTGAGGTATACTTCCGAAATCATATCGGATTTCTTCTGAACAGTCCAATAACAGTTATTTTTTTCTTCTTATTTACCAGCATTTGGATTTCTACTTTAAAAAAAAAAAATCATCGGGAAACGGCGTGCATCAAGCTCAGTTGCAAATTCAATGCAAACAGACAGCCTAACAGTCAGTGAAAATAATAATGAGGTTCTTGAAGCAGATGAAACAACACTTCTATCTTGTGAAAGGACAAGACAGGGACTAGCTATAAAAGCAACAAATTTGATCGATTTTTATTAAAACGAGATTTCTATACATTAGTTTTTCATGTTTGAGGTCGGGAGACAAGAGAAAGGGGGTGGGAGAAAGGAGAAAAGGGGCGGGAGAAAGGAGAAGGGTACCCCCCTGTCCGCCCCCTCAGTTAAGTTTTGGCATGTGTCATCACCCATTAATGTTACAAATCATACAGAGCCACGCCTTACTCATTAACATTTGTAATTCACTCAAAGCTACGCTTTTCGTCAATTAGATACGTTAATTCGTAAAACGCGTGCTATATATATATATATAACATATCTCTAGAGACAACTTTCCGTTTAGGGAGCTACCATTTGATTTTTATGGGGGCTAGGATGAAAAATTTTGTCCTGCCTTTTTTTCCCTCTATTCGGTCCTGCCTTTTATTTTCACTCTATTCGTTCCTACCTTTTTTTTAGTTTATCCTGACTTTTTTTTACATAAATTGTCATCCTGCCTTTTTTTTTTTGCAAATAATCTCATCCTGCCTTTTTTTTACTCAAAACTCCTGTCCTGCCTATTTTTTTCAAATTTCATCCTAGCCCCCCATAAAAATCAAATGGTAGCTCCCTTAAGGACAACTGTATATCTTTTGCCAGCATTATCTATTTATCTGATTTAGATCTACTACCTTCCAAGTGATTTTATAAATAAAAATGAGCACGTTTGGCGTGTATTTGGAATTCAAACTATCTTTTGGAGCCATCATCTTATTAATAGGGAGCATGCAATAACTTTGACTTGACATTTAAATTTTCCTTTTGCTTTTCTATCATGTTGAACCTACATGTACGCTTACATAATATACCTTCACAAAAACTCAGCAGGCTTATTAATTTGGTACACCAGATGCACGTTTAATAAACTTGCATTGATGAAAGACAACATGGTAGTCCCTATTTACGACGGTTACATAGTAAATATAGTCATATAAACTACTTTTGTTGTCGTTCAGGATACGTTTTACTGTATTTTATACATGTATTATCGATACAATGTCCCATTTTATCTGGTCTTTTTTTATAAAATATAATCTCTTTAAGAAATACTTTTTTTTTATTTAGTCAACAACAATATAGCACATGCTGTTAACAGATTTCTTCACTGGTACAGCTATTACAGTGAAGATCTCTGTATGTTAGTACCTTAAGACCAGGGTATCTTCAGGTAGTATATCTTAATTTTGTTAGCCGTTTACATATTATATGGCATTAATACATTCTTTATCATTAGTACAGTATTCATCTTTAATACATTATTTCTCTATAATTTTACAATTATAACTCTGAATATGAACTTTATATATATATATTGTCACTATCTGATAGATGTTGAGAAAATCGTCCTGAATATGCATGAAATATTTGCCACTGGACGTTAAGCAACCAACAATCAATCAATGTTGAGAATAAAACAGAATAACGGGTTATTTAAGCGTGTTCCGAATTTGGTTTGTGGTTTAATGTATTTCTCTGTTGTCCGGTATAACGGTAAATTCATTTGTTATTTTTGTGTGGATTAATTAGCCACGGAAGGTATGTTTACAGAAGAATCTTGTTCTCATGATATATTAAGCATAATTTGCATATCTTACGTATAATCTATAGTTACAGTATATAGTAGGTACGGAAAGTGATTTTTTAAATCAACTGATCTAAGAAAACTTTACCCCATTTTATTTTTAAAGGCATTGTGAAGACATTTTCAAAACAGTTTCACTTTTATCAATACTCATAATAACAACGAAGAAATAGCAAATTTTCAAAATGGTATTTTTTACTATTCTAGAAAAACTGTTTCCTCTCTTTAAAAATAATAAAATATATTTTTTAATCATTTGGGTTATAGTTTTGTTTATATTGCTTCTTTTACATCTTGTTAGTCAATTTCAATCCTCCATGTTAAGTTTTTTGGTCAAAATAGAAGCATAAAGCATGAAAATGTCAACCACTCTCATGAATTTCTATTGTCCAAAGTCACATAACATGACGATACCTTTATATACATGTATTCCTTTCTTCAGAACATCAGTTGGTATATTGAAAATGTAAAGTAAAACTTTATAAACATTTGAATGTAAAGAAACAAAATATGAATATTACTCTTTATATACAAATGTATATGTTTGTCATGTGTTTGTGTGTGTGTACCATGAGAGGGTAGAAAAGTTTTGAAATATGTCATCTGTCTTTGTATAGTCATGATAGTTTTCGAATGTTCCTTTTCATTAACATTCTATTTAATGAAATATTCTTATTCTTATATAGCATGTATAGTGAATGCTTATAAATTAAAATAAACAACAACCTTCAAACAATTAATACTACAGGACTAAAAACCTGTTGCACTGAAAACAATGAAAATAAATATAACATTATTTTTATTTGAGAAATCTCAAACAAAATAATTATGTCAGATCACTGTAAATACTTGTATGTATAAAAGTAAAGTAAATTCATATCTGTATATCAGTTACAATATTTATACAGTGAAATCTGTAAACCAATCTCATTCAGGACTGAAGTTCAAAATGCATTGAATCTGAGATAAATGGACTTCAGAACATGGTTTCAGTTTACTTAGGGTTTGGTTTAGACAAGTTTCACTGTATCAAGCATTAGTTGTTAGTATGACTAGCAGCTTCCCAGATATAATATAATTATTATTTCAGGATATATATTAAATTGCATGGTGTTCGCTAGTGTTTTTTTTTTCTCGACATGAAATCACTTCAATACTGATCAATACAGAATGTGGTAGCTCAAGGTAAAACTTGATTAGTTCATGTATTCCTGTACATGATCATGCTGAAATCATAATAAAAATTACACTTCGGTGCAACTACATGCAAAATGAATCTTGAACAGAACTTGAACATGGTTTGAGACCTACCATCTCCGGTATTATCTCAAGTTTTTGGCTCGATAATCCTCTAACAGTCTGTATGTGTAGATAGCTGTAGTGTCCGTTTCGTTCCTTGTTTAATTATACCATTGTATTTAGAGCATATATGTGGGGAAAATTTCAACAACTCAGTTAATGTGATCACACACACACACACACACACAAATATGTACATGTTTACAAAAATAATATCTTTAGAGTTTACTGTTAAATACAGTCTGAAAAATAGGGTCATATTAATATTATTTTGAAAGTTATATAATTATTCTAAGACAAATAGTATTTGTCTAATAATTAATATAACTTTCAACTTGGAAAATGGCAGTCAGGAAAGGGGTAGGGAATCTTCTTGTATCAATATGGGATGGAAGACAGGGGAGAATTGATGACAAGGGAATGAATTGCCATGTTTTTTTTTTCTTCTAAAACCTTAACTGTGAATAGCAGACGAAGTGAACTGCCGCTACTGCATGGATTCCTATGTAATGTTTTTAGTTGAACATGTTGAAAATACATATATATTGATTGTTGTTAAACCACATTATTCAGTATCCTTACCATCTCGTGTGCAATGGCAAGTGCTTAAACTATCTTTAAATTGCAATAAACTGGTTGCATAATGCAAAAAAAAACATTGATTTCCAATCAAAACTAAACCAAAAGTTGTCCATGCAAGGGAAATAACTCACAACACTAAACGGAGGGTTATTTATAAAAATTAATTTTGATATGAACACAGCTATCTAGATTTATTTATTGGACCTAATTATTTAATTAATATATTAAACTTATTAAAAAAGTACATTTTATGGCTGTATAACGTTCCCATGTATTTTTTTGAAACAAATGTAATTTTCAAACCTTTGTTTGTACCTCAAATATTTCATCGTATTCCCGAAAATTATAATATACAGAATCATGAATATTCATATAATATCTATCAAAAGCAATCAGAACCTTCTGAGATTTAACAAGTTAATAGAAGGCCGTAATTGGAGGTCACCCAAAGATTTTATTTTTACACACATCTGGGAACAGTTATTTAGGGTAATTTGGAGTTATCTCCCATTGGTTTGCCATACCTATATATAGATTTGGGAAGAGGTACTTTCACTTTCAAAACTCATTGAAATAATTTGTAAAATAAAAAAAAAAAAAAAATCATCTATCAAACAATTTAAGTACAAGGAGTTCTGTAAAATACACATATTATTATGTTATTGACAATAATATAACAATGCTGTCAAATATAAGAATATATCTTTTCTAGTATCCTTTTCCTTCAATATTAATATATTTTTTTTTGTGATAATAATCCTATTTTAAATTCTGACCTAAAACATTATATATATTTGTATTTTTGTTCTATGTTCTGGCAAACAGTGTATTTTGTGTAGAGTGAACACAATAACTGTAAGTAAAAGTTTATTTCATAATACATTGTACAGTAATGTTCATCATTAATTTTATATCCCCAGATTAAATTTTTTCAGTGAAAATGTGTCTACCAATCTTAAAGACAAATCCTTCTATTCAGATCTACCAATAATATCTTCTTTATATTTTATTTTTACTTTAGGTTAAGTAAAAGTTTTAAAATAGCAAATAAAAAAAAGGGGTCACCGACCTTGTTTTCGCTTTAAAACATCATCATTTTTGTGAAATTTGGAAATTATGAATTTTAGTCAGTAGCAGTGTAATATTTTATGAAAAGTCTGTATCCCATAAAAATTGTGTGTTTTGGTAACCTTGTCATGCTTGTTGTTAGTACAAACTATATTATTGATATTACCTTTTTCAGGGGAAATTGAAAACGATAAGTTGCTATAATAATTTTCCGCCCTTTTATTGTGAAATTATCTATAAAACAATCAAGTTTAATAAAATTGACCAATGTTTTCTCGATGACAATTCAACAGAATATCGTTTTATATTTAAACAAAATAAGGAAATAAAAAGGTAGGGTCACCGTAATGGAAAAAGAGATATTTCTAAAAAAAAATGTTAACAATTTGAATTGGCGGGAATACATTGCGCCAATTCTAAAAGCAACGTCGAAAGACGTTAGGCCAGTTTAGACGATATTCTTACAAGTAATGGACAATTCTGATCCCGTTATTTGCTGTTTTATTGTTTGTTTGTTTTTTAACTACACTAAATGCACATTAATATATACATGTTGGTACTTAGTTTTCAGTTACAACAGACACATAATTTTATCGAGCCTGCGACTTTTGTGCAAAGCGAGACATAGCGATCCTACATTCCGTCGTCGTTGTTCACAAATATTCACTCTGTGGTTAAAGTTTTTGAAATTTAAATAACTTTCTTTAACTACATGTATCCTGGATTTCTACCAATCTTGTACAGAAGCTTGTTTGTGATCATAAGATAGTATCCAGGGGCCGTGTCAATGAAAGTATCCTAGGATATGTCCTAAGATATGTCTTAGGACATTATTTAGGATGGTCTTAGGACGTGTCTGAGATATGTCTTAGGATGTAAATCAAAGCTATCTTAGGACAGTCCTAACTACGATGGTCCTAGGACCGTTGTCATATGGTATTTTGAACCCCATGGTAAATTGACCCCGGGGTCAAAATACCGCTATGGTAAAATGAACCCCCCCCCCCCCCATGGTAAATTGAACCCCTGTATGGAAAATTGAACCCCCATGGTAAATTGAACCCCCCTGTTTTTTTTTATTCTAGTTAATAATAAGAACATTATACATTACTTTTAAGCTTATAATAGATTGAAAATCATACATACCAAAAGGTGAGGTAAATTTTCCATGGTAGGAAAAAATAATGCCATGGCTCGGTATAAGTGCTCTGAACATGCTGAAGGCCTTAACAACAAAATTTCATTTAAAATCCTTATTGAAACAGTATGACTAGACCATGTACCTTGAATGCTTTGCTTATTTGAAAACTTAACATATAAAGGAGTTGAAATTTCCTATGGTAAAAAGGGAGGGGTCAAAATACAATGGCTAAGTAAAATTTTCAAAACATCTCTTCCAGCATGTTAAATACATACAAACTACTTATTGAGTATTATAACTATGTAAAGGAGTAAGAATAGCTGGAATTTTTTAATTTCAGGTCTATAGTAGGGGTTCAATATACCAGGGGGTCAAAATACCATGGCTAAGTAAAATTTTCAAAACATCTTTTCCAGCATGTTAAATACATACAAACTACTTATTTGAGTATGATTACTATGTAAAGGAATTAGATTAGCTAGAAATTTTGAAATAATAGGTCTATAGTAGGGGGTTCAATATATCGCAGTGGGGTCAAAATACCATGGCTAGGTAAAATTTTCAAAACATCTTTTCCGAGCCTGTTCAAAACATACAAACTACATTTTGAAGTATTATAACTATGTAAAGGAGTTAGAATAGCTAGATTTTTTTCAATTAGAGGTCTATAGTAGGGGGTTCAAAATACTGCAGGGGGGTCAAAATACCATGCATGCATGGCTAAGTAAAATTTTCAAAACATCTTTTCCAGCATGTTAAATACATACAAACTACTTATTGGAGTATTATTACTTTGTAAAGGAGTTAGAATAGCTACAAATTTTGAAATTAAAGGTCTATAGTAGGGGGTTCAATATACCATGGTAGAGGGTCAAAATACCATGGCAAAGTAAAATTTTCAAAATATCTTTTCATGCATGTAAAATACATATAAACTACTTATTGGGGTATAATTACTATGTAAAGGAGTAACAGTAGCTAGAATTTTGAAATTGGAGGTGTAAAGGGGGGCAATATACCATGGCAGGGGGGTCAAAATACCATGGATAAGTAAAATTTTCAAAACATCTTTACCAAGCATGTTCAAAACATACAAACTACTTATTTGAGTATTTTTACTTTGTAAAGGAGTAAGAATAGCTAGATTTTTTTAAATTACAGGTCTACAGTAGGGGGGTTCAATATACCGCAGGGGCGTCAAAATACCATGGCTAAGTAAAATTTTCAAAACATCTTTTCCCCCTGCCATGGTATGTTGACCCTCCCCCCCCCCCTTTACACCTCCAAATTCAAAATTCTATCTATTGTAACTCATTTAAATTGTAATAATACTCCAATAAGTTATTTGTATGTATTTAACATGCTGGAAAAGATATTTTGAAAATTTTACTTAGCCATGGCATTTGACCCCTCTGCTATATTGATATTTTATAATGTTATGTAAAATACTGTATGTTGTATCAATTATATATGTTATGTGTATATGCCCCTGGGGACCTAATTTGGAAAATAAAATTTATCTTATCTTATCTTATTGAACCCCTACTATAGACCTTTATTTTAAAAAATCTAGCTATTTTAACTCCTTTATATAGTAGTAATACTCAATAAGTAGTTTGTATGTATTTTACATGCATGAAAAGATGTTTTGAAAATTTTACTTTGCCATGGTATTTTGACCCCTGCCATGGTATGTTGACCCTCCCCCCCTTACACCTCCAAATTCAAAATTCTGTCTATTGTAACTCATTTAAATTGTAATAATACTCAAATAAGTTATTTGTATGTATTTAATGCTGGAAAAGATATTTTGAAAATTTTACTTAGCCATGGCATTTTGACCCCCTGCGGTATATTGAACCCCCTACTATAGACCTTTATTTTAAAAAAATCTAGCTATTCTAACTCCTTTATATAGTAATAATACTCAATAAGTAGTATGTATGTATTTAACATGCTTGAAAAGATGTTTTGAAAATTACATTAGCCATGGTATTTTGACCCCTGTGGTATATTGAACCCCTACTAAAACCTCCAATTAAAAAATGATAGCCAACAAATTGTAAACTAGATAATCTGCAATACTATTTATCTAAAACAGGGGTTCAATATACCGCAGGGGGTTCAAAATACCATATGTAATGACCCGGGTCAAAATACCATGCGGTATAATGACCCCAGGGTCATTTACCGCATGGTATTTTGACCCCGGTTCACTTTTAGGGGTTCAAAATACCATATGACACCGTCCTAACACAATCATTTAATTAAAATAAATATGTAGAGAATTCAATTTTATTGTATTTCAATGTAAAGGGAGGAGGATGACTCTTTAGGAAAACAATAAAAGCAAAATGAAAGTCTTAACGTAATACTAATAGATACATATATCTTATACATGTTATATATGATGTACAAATATAAATGATTTGCATACGACAACAAAACTAAATAGTCACGAAACTTTGTTAAATGCGATATTCGTGCTGCAATTTAGGTATATAAACTAGTTTTGTACTTAGGTCCACTCGATTTCATTACATGTATTGAATCAGGATTAGTTTAATAAGCGTAATGATATGACATCGTCAAACATTCTTTTTGAAGAGTTACTATTGATGCCCATTTCATATAGATTAGTATATAGAAATAAAAGGTTAGTTAGTAAAAGATGCAGCAATATCTCATTTATTTAGATATGTGCATCAACTGAACTAGTATATATATTTGTTTAGGGGCCAGCTGAAGGACGCCTCCGGGTGCGGGAATTTCTCGCTGCATTGAAGACCTATTGGTGACCTTCTGTTGTTGTCTGTTCTGTGGTCGGGTTGTTGTTTCTTTGACACATTCCCCATTTCCATTCTCAATTTTATCAAGTTAGTTCTAGAACACACACACAAGTTTCTCTAATATGCTTATTATTCCAAAAACTCAATCTAACTTCTATAAACGCTCTTTTTTGATATCTGGAATTTTTTTTTATGAATCAACTTTGTCTACAAATTGAAAATAATGTCATGAATGTAGCACAATAGAATCTTTAACAAATATTGAAAAAAAATTGGTTAAGTAGTTTAATTCTAATAATAGCATGAATAGTATAATAGTTTAATATTGTATTAGTAAATTTATCATTGAGTTTATGCCATGATATTTGTTGTTTTAGTTTCGTTTTAGGACATCGTAACTTTTAGGACTATCCTAAGACACCTATATATACATGTATATATCCCAACTTTAGGACCAAATTTAGGACTTATCTTATTTTAGGAGACTTTCGTTTACCTGACTTAGGACTAAGACGTGTCCTAAGACCATCCTAAGACATGTCTTAGTCCTAGGACAGCTTCGTTGACCCGGCGCCAGAAGTATCTTTAGTAAAAACAAAAAATCCTATTTATCCGTATTTTACTAATAAATGGACTTAGTTTTTCTGCCAGTTAACATTATATTTACTCTGTGGTTAAGTATTTTAAACATTTATTAGATTCATTAACCATCCTGCATTTTTAATAAATTTGGACAGATGCTTCTTACAATAAAATATTAGTATCTAGAAATTTTAATAATTTTCCCCCATTTTTGTGAGCCTGCGACTAACAGCAAAAGTAGGCGAGACACCGGGTTCACGGAACCCTTGGGAATTATTTTTAAGGTCTTTCCACTCCGTTAGGAAAGACCTTATTGTTTTTCTAATGTTTTTTTTTTTTTTTTTTTTTTTTTCTTCCAACATTTTTTTGACATGGCCTCCCCTCGTTTCTATTGGAGTTATCAAGACCAAATATGGACCATCGATAGACCTCATCATGAAGTATTACCAGATGAGGCTGTGTAAGATTTCATCATCCCCTTTAAAAGTTATCTCCCTTTTATTGGGTTTTTTCGACATGGCCCCCCCTCGTTGTTTTTTAAGATAACATGATCTTATTTGAACAATAGGTAGATTTCATCATTATGTATTACCATATGAGGCTGTGTAGGATTTCATCATCCCCTTTGAGAGTTATATCCCCTTGAAGCAATTTCTTTTATTTGCATTTTTCTTAAAAAGTATTAGAGATAGAATAGAATTGAAAATGGCAGCTTCTACAAGAACAAATGGCAATGTTAATAAACATAAACAATTATGTTGTTATCAACCCTTATAAGGAGTTATTTCCCTTGAAAAAATATACACAATTTTTGAAAAATTGTATTTCGAGAACCGGAAGTCATAGAGACTTGGGACCTTCACTAATAATCTTTAATTCATGTGACCTTCAATTTGCACCCAAAGTCAAAGGTCACTGAGTGCAAAAAAAATTTACGCTGCAATTTCATGTTGACATATTAAGAAAACGATAAGAGTTTGCTGCATACATACTGTGTGTGAAATGTTCCTCTCAACGAGCTCTACATTTGATACATTAAGCTCAAAAATGTCCGACCGTCTGTTCAAAAGTTACAACGAGATAATTCTTAAAAGTATAGTATTGTGTGTATATCTTTTTAAAGGTAACAGATATCAACCTACTATAAACTGCAAAAATGATCAGTATTTTAAGACCTTCAATTTTAGGTCAATGTCAGGTCATGATGAAATTTTACCTTGACCTTCAAAGTGTACTATGACCTTGACCATGTGACTTTTGAAAGGTCAAGTGGTCCTGAGTTGAATGGTGGTAGTCCCATGTCTCTACGACTTCCGGTTCTCAAGTTTAGTATTGCATCATAAATTTGATGATTCATTGTGACCTTGATGAACTTCGGAATTGTCCCAAATACTTTTCTACAATGTTGTCCTTTAACTGTAGATCATTTTACTTTTAACAGATTTGAGATATCTGTTGTCGTTTTAGAGATAATGAATTTTGAAATTTTGCGAGCGGCGGCATGTATTTCTGAATCAACATGCAACAGGTAACCACCTGAAATTATCAGAAATTGAAGAGTTTAACATGATTATATGTTTGACCAAATACCAAAAACATTCAATTAAAAAAAAAAAATAGCAATTTGAAATTTTCATGTTTTGCATTGACTTTGTAAGTTTCATAAGTTCTATTTATACAATTGATATTGCATCATTTTTGGCACTTTGCCAAATGGGGTCATTTGATATATCAAATTGAAGGTCTTAATGACCTCTACTCAAAAATGAAAATTCTAAAGCCCTTTTTCATTCCAGTGGGAAGGGTGGGGTCATTTAGTGCAAAAAATTCAAACTTCTCAGATGGTTAGGTTGTCGCATACCAAATGAAAGTCCATAAAGCGTACATTTCAAATATCAAATTGACGTTCCCAAAAAATGGGTTGGGTGGGGTCATTGAGTGCAGAAAATAAATTGTCTTCTAAGGTAAGGTTGTTGTATATCAAATGAAAGGTCATAATGTGTACATTTCAAATATCAAATTCCTGTCCTCCAAAAATGAGGTGGATGGGGTTATTAAGTGCAAAAATCAAACTTTCTAGAACATGGCGTTGTCGCATATCATATGAAAGATCATCAAGTCTACATTACATATATCATACTTCCGATATCAAAAATGTAGGCGGATGGGGGTCATTAAGTGTAAATTTTCAGAAGGTATGCTTGTCGTATATCAAATGAAAGGTCTTAAAAAGTACATAACAAAAACATCACTTTTACAGGAAAGACCTTTCAATTGTTTTACAAACAATTGAGATACTAGTTATGAATTGATCTTTCTTTTAAGTGTAAACGCTTAGATCGATCGTGATTTTCTGAAAGTGAAAGTGTTATATTTAGATATGAAAATAAATCTGCGTATGGTTAGTTTGTCTTCTTATAAATGACTGCCTTTCAGGGTTTCATCCATATTCTCAAATGATTTGACAGAACGTGAAGACAAAAAACAAATAAATATATATGACGTTTTTGTGTCATTCTTCTGAAAAGATAAATCCTGTTTCTTTTCAGCAAATTCCTCATCTTCAAACGAAATGACCGTTATACGTTATATTATTCTCACATTTCTTTGTTTAATGACTTGTGACATGTTAATCAAAAAGATAATTAATAAATGCAGAAGCATATCTATTTCCTTATTCTTTTTTCTGCGATTGTGTGTTAACTAAATGGTTAGACCGATAATTTTTAGATAAATTTGCAATGCAAACGCACTAGTTCCCAATCTGTCTTGATTGTTCAAATGTAAACACGAGCTGGTCTTTTAAAGATTGATTCAATTCTGTGCAAGTGTTAACGGGGTCTAATTTATATAATTTCTGTTTTAGATCATGCATCCATAGGCGTACACATTCAAAATACGTCAGTGCAATATGCAATATCCATATATGTACGTATTGTACCTATTGCTATAGATACATTGAATTTTGATGACATGATTGATGATTTATGTAGTACTTTCTTAATGATTTGGGGAAATATAAATACAATTAAAAACCTACTGTATGTTTAAACATATGTTATTGTCCAAGAACATTGACAATAGGATTAGACACAGGTTTTTGCAACTCGGAAATTAGTATTATATTATAATTTGATTGAACTATCTTGTTGTCGAATATCCAGATTCGGTTTTATTTCTTGACAGTCGTTTTTGTGTGTGTTTTCATTAGATTGATGTTAAGTTGACTCTCTTTTTATTCATATAATTTATTTTGTCGTTTTGTTGTTTGCTTTTGCTACACTTAATTCACATTTATTTACACATAATTTATTCATATATCCAATTCAGGAACAAGTCTATAATCTGGAGACCATTTCATTTTCTTCTCGGCAAATCAACATATCAAAACGATTGTCACTCTCTCATTAGGCTAAAAGAGGAATAACTCTCATAAACGTTTTCAGTTCACGGAAACCACGACGTCATAAACCGCTGACGGCATAATACCGTTGCGCTGGTATGTGCGCATAAACAATAGAGGGATTTGTCTTTAACTAATTCAAGTATCTTATATATTTCCCCCCAAAACTCATCTAAAAAGTGGCATGTTACAAAAAAATGTTTATAGTCTTCTGTAACGTTACTAAAATTACAAGTAGAGTTATGGCTTATTTTCCATTGTTTTAATAAAACTTTGTTTGGAAGAATAAAGTGTAATAGTTTCCATCTGCACATTTTCAGTTTATTATCTTTTAAATAGTTGTGAATAAATTTTTGCATATATTGAGCTTCAATTAGTATGTTTTCACATTTTAAAATTCTATTCCACTTATAATACCCTATTGGAACTTCTTTATCATATTCTGTTAAAATTGAATAAATTTTCTTGAATCTAATTTTTCTAGTTTATGTTTGCAATTATTTTTTCACTTATATATAGTGATTTATTTGTTAAAACACTAGTTTTATTGAACATTCTTCATTTAATATTTTTAACCATTCTTTTGGAATTTCTTTTCTTAATCTTGAGAATTCAGCTATCCAATTTGATTTATTTTTAGTTTTAAACTTATAAATTTTTCTGAAAAGACTCCATTTTCATGGATAATATCATTTATATGAATGGTATTGCTGTCTATCCGATTTTGGAAAAGAAGTGTTTTCTTTTGAAATTTAATTAATTGATTTCCCAAATGACTTCTTGGCAGATAAGTCTGTAATTATTTGGACTTTTATTTTTATTATTTTTATTTTTAACCATACTTTAATCATATCAAGATAAAATTCTGGTAGCTCTTTAGTACCGGTGTAGAGTATATATTATTAGTATTCATTCTTAAGATAAGTAGATTGCCATGATTGCTACCAAATTTATTTAGATAAAATTTTGGTATAACCATCCAATTAAGAAATTTATCAGCAGTTAATCTTTTATCCAACCTATCTTAATAGATTCTATATATTTATCTATATTTACCATTTTAATCCGCCATCTAGTTGGTTATAGCTTAATACAGTGTGTTTAACTTTTTCTGTCTTATTGTTCCATAAAAATTCATATATAATTTTTAAATTTGTCTAAATACTCTTTGCCAAAGGTTGAGACTGTAGCCAAATAAATGATTATAGGAATAATTAAAGATTTAATAACTGTTATTCTTCCTATCATGATGGTTAAGTTTCTTTTTCCAGTTAGATATAATTTTACAGACTTTTCTAGCTGTTTATCAAAATTTAGTTTTTGACACTCTTCTTTGTTATGCCCAAAATATATCCCTAGACTTTTAATTGGTTTATCTGTAAAGTTAGTCTTTTCATATTTTTCTTTACAATGTTTTTGCTTCCCTAGCCAAATACCCTCTGTTTTAGATCTGTTAAGTTTTAATCCTGAAAGTGATCCAAATTTTTCAATCATGATTCATGTTAAGAGCTTTTGAAATATCTTATTTTGATTTTAGAAAAAGAGTGGTGTCATCAGCTAACTGACTTATTTTTAAAGTATGGGTTTTTCCATCTATCTTGATTTCAAATCCTTTAAGATTATGGTCTTGCCTAATTTTACAAGCAAGAATCTCCACAGCAATAACAACTAGAGGCTCCAAGGAACCTGTGTCGCTCACCTGATATTTTTATTTACAGTTGATGCATAAATCAATGCAACCGTTATACTTTTGCTTTAGTTTCAGAGATATAAGCCAAAAACTGCATTTTACCCCTATGTTCTAATTTTAGCCATGTCTGCCATGTTGGTTGGCAGGCAGGGTCATCGGACACATTTTTTAAACTAAATACCCTAATGACGATTGTGACCAAGTTTGGTTAAATCGTTAAGTATCTCAGTTGTTTCAGAGGAGAAGATTTTTGTAAAAGATTACAAAAATTTACCAAAAATTGTTAAAAATTGACTTTAAAGGGCAATAACTCCTTAAGGGGTCATCTGACCATTTTGGTCATGTTGACTTATTTGTAGATCTTACTTTGCTGAACATTATTGCTGTTTACAGTTTATCTCTATCTACAATAATGTTCAAGATAATAACCAAAAACTGAAAAATTTCCTGAAAATTGCCAACTCAGGGGCAGCAACCCAACAACGGGTTGTCTGATTCGTCTGAAAATTTCAGGACAGATAGATCTTAACCTGATGAACATTTTTACAAAGTCAAATTTCCTCTTAATGCTTTAGTTTCAGAGATATAAGCCAAAAACTGCATATTACCCCTATGTTCTATTTTTAGCCATGTTGGTTGGCAGGCGGGGTCATCGGACACATTTTTTAAACTAGATACCCTAATGATGATTGTGATCAAGTTTGGTTAAATTTATCTTACTAGTTTCAGAGGAGAAGATTTTTGTAAAAGATAACAAAAATTTACAAAAAATTGTTAAAAATTGACTTTAAAGGGCAATAACTCCTTAAGGGGTCAATCGACCATTTTGGTCATGTCAAATTTTTTGTAGATCTTACTCTGCTGAACATTATTGCTATTTATAGTTTATCTCTATCTATAATAATATTCAAGATAATAACCAAAAACGGCAAAATTTCCTTAAAATTACCAATGCAGGGGCAGCAACCCAGCAACGGGTTGTCCGATTCATCTGAAAATTTCAGAGTAGATAGATCTTGACCTGATAAACAATTCTACCCCATGTCAGATTTGCTCTAAATGCTTTGGTTTTAGAGATATAAGCCAAAATCTACATTTTACCCCTATGTTCTATTTTTAGCCATGGCGGCCATCTTGGTTGGTTGGCTTGGTCACTGGACACAATTTTTAAACTAGATACCCCAATGATGATTGTGGCCAAGTTTGGTTAAATTTGGCCCAGTAGTTTCAGAGGAGAAGATTTTTGTAAAAATTAACGACGACGGACGACGCTGGACGCTGGACGCCAAGTGATGAGAAAAGCTCACTTGTCCCTTCGGGCCAGGTGAGCTAAACATTATCGCACTGCACGGGCAGCCTTGACGTATTCCACGATATATACTCATGGGTTTTGAAATCCATCCATTGTTTAAAACTGAACATGAATAATTTGTGGTAATATTTTGGTGATCCTTTGAGCAAGTGAATAAGCAACTAATTTTGTGTCAACATTCAATAATGTTATTGGTCTATAATTGTCTAAACTGAGAGGATCATTTTTTTTATGTAAAAGGGAAATAACTCCTAATTTTTGTGAATTTGTTAACTCCCCTTTATCAAATGAGAGATTAAAAGTTTTGACTGTAAACTCTTTAAGATGTTCCCAAAAAGTTTTATAAAATTCTACACTTAACCCATCAATTCCTGGGGCTTGATTAAGTTTCATTTTAAATAATGAATCTGTGCATTCTTGAGTACTTAATAAACCTTCCATACTATCGCTTTCTTTATCTGTATATAGGACATGATCACATTCTGTATTCATAACATAATCTTTTATAAAATTTTTATTTGGATTTGAACTTTTATAAATTTCTTCATAAAACTCTTTTTCAAGATTAAGTATTTCTGTAGGATGTGTATGTATCACCCCCTCTTTGTCTCTGAGCGCTGTAATAGTTTTTCTTGTTTGTCTAGCTTTTTCCAGTGCCAATAAGAATTTTGTGTTTTTTTCTCCTTCTTCTACCCATTTAATTCTAGATCTTATTTGTGCTCCTTTTGTTTTTGAATCATATAGTTTACCAAGTTTTTCTTCTATAATATTAATTTCCTCTTTAAGAGAGTTAATATCATCCATTTTACATTTTTTGTTTATACCCTCATGCATGATTTAATTTCTTCAATTTGTTTTCTAAAATATGTATTTCTTTTACATTATTTTGTGCTTTTCTTTTGCAGAATGCTATGGTATGGTCTCTAACCTCGGTTTTAAAAAGATCCCACTTGACACCAATATCATTGGTGAGTATAATTTTCTTTTCATATTGTTTGATTAGAATTTTAATAAGGTTTTGATATTCTTCATTTTCTAAAATACTATTATTAATTTTAAAGTATCCTTTACCTTTTAGGTCTGATCGACCTTTTATTTTTATAGAAATTGCCTGATGGTCTGTATGGGTTATAATAGCTGGCCTAATATCAGTAGATTCTATTTTAGTTCTTATTTCAGGACAGGTTAAGAAAAAATCTATTCTAGATGCTTCATTTAGATTATTTTTACGTCGCCAAGTAAATTGTATTTCCCTACCATGAAGCTCTCTCCAAATATCACTTAGTTTTTGAGTTTTAATTAAAGATTTAAGGCTAAATACTGGTTTTGTTTGTTTTGATTTTTGTGTTGACATTTTATTTTTGTTATCTATTTTTGTTAAAGTATCAGTCATATCTCCTCCAATTATAACCATTCCTAAGCTATTTTTTGTAATTACTTCCTTAACTTTTTTGAAAAAAATATTTCTTTTTTTAGGTATATTTAGTGCATAGACATTTACTAAAGTGTAAATACTGTCTTCAATTTCAACATTTATTAAGTGTAGCCTGCCCTCTTGCAGTCAGAGATATAACTCTATAGGGTTATTACAGAAAATAACTTGCATGTGTTATTACAGATACTTTCATGAGTTGTCTACTCTTTATTCCTTAAATTTTCTAAATCTGTAATAACATATGTTTGTTATTTGTAAAATTATTTCATTTATAGTGGCCTCGAGGGATCTCTTGAGACTTTGGGCAGAAACTAAATGCATAGCCTCGATAACTAATGTTTTAATTAAATTAATACATTTTTGATTAACCATGGTAAATCAATGAGACAAGGCTATTAAGGGATAAACTTAGCTGTGATAACAAGGCTCAGTTACAAAAATGTATTAAAGGAATTTAACTTATTATATAAAACACTTGGGAATTACTGAGAAACTTGGCAGAACCTCATTACATGCTCTGGTCATTATTTCTTACAATAAATTAAAATACATTGTAATTAAGCAACTTTTATACATTTTAACTAAACTAATGATGTATATTGTCCCTTTGAAACATATAACATACTTAAGTTATCACAGTTCTTTGATTTTTTAGTCCACAATAACAAATGTATGTTATTTTTCTGTAATAACCCTATAGAGTTATATCCCTGACTGTCTTGGCCTTTGAATATATTTATAAATTTGCATTCTAAATCATTATTAATAAAAATTGAAACTCCTCTGGACTGTGAGGTTCCAAAGCTATGATATTGTTGACCTTTAATTTCAGAATTTAAGTCTTTCTCTAAATCTTCAGTGAAATGACTTTCCTGAACAAACAAAATATTACATTTTTGATATTTCATCCACAAATATAATCTATGTCTTTTATCTTTTACTCTGAGACCTTGACAATTTAGAGAACATATGTGAATTGTTTTTGTCATAAGTATTTTGTTTTGAGTTATATTTACTTGACTATTCATAGAGCATGCCCAATAATATTCTTGTATTCTGAAAGTTTTAATTATTCTTTACATGTATACATATTTCAATAATAAATAATATTTATTTTCATTAATACATAATTGTTACAGAACATTTGATCAAAATTAAATACACATTATCTGAGACATATGTGTCTCTTCCATTAATATGAGGCAGGCATTACCTGTGAAAGGGGACGAAGTTTGTATGAATTATTTTTTTTGTAACTTCAAAATCTATTAAAAAAGAAACGGAAATACCGTCACGTTTCCGATTTTGGTTCTGTTGTTAGGGATTTTACTTGTGACGTTATTTAAGTTATGACGTCATGTTCAATGTAAACAAAGAAACGCGATCATCAGGTAACGTTTATTCATATTAAAGACAAAGAATTATTAAAAATGAAATTGGTATTGTGTTCTTTGAGTTCCTATAATTTACTAGACTTCTCAAGGTCTCATGACAATGAGATCGGAAGAAGGAAGTAGATTTCTGCGCAAATGCGGGAATTAAAAAAAGTGACAAAAAAAAAGTTAACCATTTTGAGTTCATTAGTACAATGAAAAATTTCGGGAAATTTTCCCTTTTTTTTTTTGATTTTTCTACTGTAATAGGGGACTTCGTCCCCTTATAAGCTCTATTGCATTGTGATTTTGTGCAAAAAATCATGCTGTGACATGTCACTTTCAATAATATAAACAATTGATTTCTTTGATTTTGTAACACCTGTTGTTTTCTATTTTTAAACACCAGACAACGTCGGTGTATGCATGGCTGAAGATACCGACTTATTGGATCTTATCGTGTAAATTTTGGAATAGTAATTTCGTGAAACTTTGTGTTCTATTAAAGGAAATTGAGTTATGCTTAGGCAGCAACCATTTGATTTTCTGGGGGGTGCTATGGATTTTTTTTCCGGACAAACTTTTTTTTTCGCCTTCTGCGAAAAACAATCTATTTTTTTGGCGACAAGTCGAAAACAATTTTTTTCTTTCAATTTTAGCATTCCATATAGTGGCAGCTGAGGGTGAAACAAACAAATTTTTTTTCTCAAGGTCAAAAACAAATTATTTTTTTCTACAAAAACTGGAAACAAACTTTTTTTCCCAAAAAAATCCATAGCCCCCCCCAGAAAATCAAATGGTTGCTGCCTTATAAAGAATCGAAATGCATTGAACGGAAAAAAGTAAAAGAATGTAATAACATAGCACTGAACAAAAGGAAAATAGACATTGACAATTGTACGAATAAGACGATGTGAGCTTTTCTGTGTAATAAATTGTAGAGTCCAATATCTGGAACATAAACAAGAAAACAGAATAGGTACTATTAATAGATTTATTTTTCCAAGATTTCTATTCTCTTTTATTAAGAATAATTGTAAATTAATTCAGAAGAAAATACTGTTTACATAAAAACTTTTATTTAGGCTTTGCAGGTAGTCATATTAATATATACATATGTCAAGATTATAATACAAATGCAATACCATGTGATCATAGATTATAACTGACAAATAAACTCTGAATTAAAGAACTACTAAGAAGTATCTTAATAAATATAAAGAATGAAGCATAACAAAATAAAAATTCTATGAGATACAAATGAACAAACGACGAAACACAATGTTCATAAACAAATTAACTACGCTGATAGAAGTTTCAACGACAAACTAAGACATATTTAAACATAAAAATTTAAATTAATAAAATGTTGACTACCTGTTTTCTGGTGTTTCTGAAAAGTGATAATTAGTAGTGAGTTCTACTTTTAAACTGAAATTTTTATCCAATATAAATTACTGTACTGCGTGACCAATAAAAAACGTGTTTAAATTAAATTAGAAGGCAGTCCAAACTAAACCTTGACCAGAGATGTGTTCACTGTTAAATGAAGTGAGACCAATTGTCCAATTACCAATTCACTAAATTATTTTTCTGATTCTTCAATAATTATTCATTTTATTCAAAATTTACAAATTGTTCAAGTTTATGCATAATTATTGTATGTTCTTTTCTATTGAAAAAAATATTGTACAAACTACAACTGTTTTGTATTTTATTAATATAATTATAATTAAAGTATTTTAAATTGACATACTTTTGTATTCTATTATACATCATTTTGTTTGTTTCAGATTTGTCTGAAATATTTTCATACACATGTGAATGTATGTAATCCTTAATTACATCATTTTTCTTTTTCTTTTATTGTTATATAAAACAGGCTAAATATTACAATTATATACAAATATTTACACTTGGAGTTCATTATTTATTTTGTGTTTGGTTACAATTCCGTTTACAACTGACCCTAAGTTTTAGTCTTTTGAATAGGGACAGCGTCTTTGTGTTTATCTTCTGTTGGCGTGCTGGCATTTCTTTTTCCATTTTTTTCTGGAGGCCGAGGTATTTGTATTTTCTGTCTGTCCCTTGAAATGTTGTTCAATATTCCCACCGGGTTCCGTACTTTTTTTCTTATTCTTATATTTTGGCTTTTTTTTCTCAACATTTTCTCCATCATTCACTATTTTAAGAAATACTAACCAATCTAATACACCGATGAACATGTTATCTCTTTTTATTTTGTGTACAACTCAAATTAAAAAAAAAAAGGTTTAAAAGAAGTCATATCGATTTTTGGCCTTGGTGTAGTCTATGTTTCTTCAACATGTTTTAGTTTTATTAACCCTTGGTATCATCTCTACTTTTAAATTCTAAATAATCACATTTTTCTGTTATTTTCCATATTTCTCACGATCTGTGGATTATATTTTTACTTGTCAATACTGTTATCAATTATCTTGTGATTATTATACAGAAATGATAGGACAAATAGGCGACGTCTGTAGGCAAATGTTACTTACTTGTCATAAAGGTAAGCATCATTTGGATCTTTGAACAGAGATGATGCAGGAGTACTCAACATTTCAGTTGTATTATTAGTATTGTCACCAACTGCTTCACACTCAGTGAAATAATGACTTTACCATACATCCTATTCACATGTTTACCCGTATTTCTACACCCATATAAAATGAAATGTGGTATGATTGTAATTAGAAAATTATCCACCAAAAACCAAAAGCTATAGACGGCCAGGGATAACACTATATCAAATTAGAGAAAACTAAAGGCCTGGTTGAAGTTAATATATAAACTCATCATAGATACCAGGATGTAAATTTATATTTGCGCCAGACGCGCGTTTCGTCTACAAAAGACTCATCAGTGACGCTCGAATCAAAAAAAGTTAAAAAGGCCAAATAAAGTACGAAGTTGAAGAGCATTAAGGACCAAAAATTTCTAAAAGTTTTGCCAAATACAGCTAAGGTAATCTATTCCTGAAGTAGAAAAGCGTTAGTACTTCAAAAATTCAAAGTTTTATGGACAGTTATTTTATAAATATGATAGATATAAGAAGATGTGGTATGAGTGCCAATGAGACAACTCTCCATCCAAGTCAAAATTTATAAATGTAAACCATTATAGGTCAAAGTACGGTCTTCAACACGGAGCCTAGGCTCACACCGAACAGTAAGCTATAAAGGGCCCCAAAAGTTACTAGTGTAAAACCATTCAAACGGGAAAACCAACGGTCTAATCTATTTAAAAACGAGAAACGAGAAACACTTATGAACCACATCAACAAACGACAACTACTGAACATCAGATTCCTGACTTAGGACAGGTGCAAACAAATGCAGCGGGTTTAAACGTTTTAATGGTACCAAACCTTCACCCTTTTTCTGAAACAATAGTGTAACATTACAACATAGACCATATCAATGATAATTCATGTCAACACAGAAGTGCTGACTACTGGACTGGTGAATCCCTCGAGAAATAAAAACTCGACCAGCAGTGGCATCGACCCAGCTGATAACACAGTCATAGCAGGCAGCAGACATATAAGCATTAAGAGTTGTGTTATGGTCGTCAATAAGAGATCTATCCATATACGAGACCAAGGGATTAGGATATACACAAATATAGGTCACCATGGGGCCTTTATAATGAACAAAACATATTCATTTGAACCTAGAATTACTTAAATAAAGGATACAACAGATACAGTTAAGTCTGCCTCGTATTTTGACTTATATCTTGACGACAATGAGGGTCGGTTGAAAACAATACTTTACGACAAAAGAGATGAGTTCAACTTCCCAATTGTGAACTTTCCATTTCTATGCTGCAACATTCAAGCAGCGCCTGCATACGGAGTATATATCTCCCAGTTGATACGATATTACAGGGTTTGCATTGCCTATCATGATTTCTTTGATAGAAAGTTGCTCCTCATAAGGAAGCTTTTAAACTCCAAGTTCCAAGTGGGTAAGTTGAAATCATCCCTTCGTAAATTTTACGACGCCATCACGAGTTGGTTGACCGTTATGAAATATCGGATTCACAGATGACAACGAATATGTTCCAATTGTCGTAATTACAATTCCGTCCGCTTTTCCCCAAATGTGACCTAACAAATTAGACTTATCATCGGGTGTTTACTAAATTGAGCAACACGACGGGTGCCACATGTCAAGCAGGATCTGCTTCACCTTCCGGAGCACCTGAGATCACCCCAGGTTTTTGGTTGAGTTTTTAATGCTCATTTTTCAGTTTTCTATGTGTACTGTTGGTGTTTTTCTTTTTTGGCTATGGCACTGTCAGTTTACTTTTGACTTATGAGTTTGAATGTCCCTTTGGTATCTTTTGCATTTCTTTTACGATATATGTACCATATAAAAAGTGGTATTCATTTCACAGGTCAGATGGATATCAAACAATCTACGGAAAGATACCACTTATGTATCCGAGGTATGTTGGGAAAATCCGTAGTTCCAATGTCATTCATTATCTATTTACACTCTGGTCTATTCAACAGTTAATTTGTAAATAACGGAACGTATTCCTTCCGTGAATTTAGAAGGCCACCTCTTATTCTCATAATGTTAGGGTCATATGTCAGCTGCTTGGTGTGGGATGACATTCTCAGGATGACCTTAATTAGAGTAATCTTATTTGGAAATGATGAATATTCTCATAATGTTAGCTGCTTGGTGTGGGATGACATTCTCAGGATGACCTTAATTAGAGTAATCTTATTTGGAAATGATGAATATTCTCATAATGTTAGCTGCTTGGTGTGGGATGACATTCTCAGGATGACCTTAATTAGAGTAATCTTATTTGGAAATGATGAATATTCTCATAATATTAGCTGCTTGGTGTGTGATGACATTCTCAGGATGACCTTAATTAGAGTAATCTTATTTGGAAATGATGAATATTCTCATAATGTTAGCTGCTTGGTGTGGGATGACATTCTCAGGATGACCTTAATTAGAGTAATCTTATTTGGAAATGATGAATATTCTCATAATGTTAGCTGCTTGGTGTGGGATGACATTCTCAGGATGACCTTAATTAGAGTAATCTTATTTTGAAATGATGAATATTCATATTACTTTAAAGGAATAAGTAAGAAACACCAACTACGTATTAATGCTGCATGCTTTAATAAATAAATTTGGTGTATTTACTGTCTTTTGATTGGTTAAAAGTATTACTTTTATTTTCAATGTTGTCAATTTTTATGGCGACACGCCCACTCTGACGTTGTGTATTCATACGCCAACATGTGTGTACGTTGTTATTGTAAATATAAATAATATGAAAAGTTCATTGAGCCTTATTTTTGATAGAAATTTATTTATAATGAATGGCAATAATTTATTTTGAATTCATTGAACCATAAAATTAATTTTTGACTCTTCACATTTTACATAATCCGCTTCGCGGATTATTCAATGTGAAGAGTCAAAAATTAATTTAATGCTTCGCGGATTATTCAATGTGAAGAGTCAAAAATTAATTTTATGGTTCAATAAATTCAAAATAAATAATAGCCATTCATTAAATAAACAATTATGTGTAACAATACAGTGGAAAATGCGTATACTGTTTCTTATGGATTCACATTCATTTGAGGTATACTGCTTATTTGATTGTGATACTTTCTGCAAGATAAAATAAGTAACGTTATAACATGAGCCATTATAATGGAAATTCAGAAACGAATCAAAGTAAATTATTTTCTTAGTAAACAGAAATAAACAAATCAAGGGCCGTATAACATATGCATCCAACAGAGAGTGAATGCGACAGTAATACGCTCGAGAGAGAAAGATCGCATCACCTATGAATAGATAAAACTATTTAAGTGTGTATACTGTACATGAATTTCAAATTAGCTTCTTTGTTTTTGTGAATCATTAGGTCCTCATTAGCTATCATGGCTATTGACGAAATCAATTCGAAAAGCTTGAACGGGATAGACAGTATCCCTTTGATATTTCATGATTTGATTTGCAAATTATAACAATTTCAAAATTAGTAAACAAAGGTTACATTAATATCAACGTCCATCTTGCTAGCAAGCAAAACTAATATCGTTGTACTTTGTATAGATTCGAATAAATATTCTGAAATAATTGTAGCAGTGGTAAGGACTGGATATAGTTTGTCGTAGGTATGTTTATTGGTATACAAAGGGAAATAATTCAATCACATTAATTCTTATAATGGTTAACTAAAAGGATAAACGATTTCAATTGACGTTGAAGTCTACACCATTTGAAATATTTACCTTTATAAAATTAAGTTTAATGTATTAATTGTGGCGCATACATTCATAAATCATTGAAACACGAGTCTTTAGAAATAATTAAAATAACTTTCAAACTAACCTTCGTTCAAAATATAACCATTCGGAAAAGCACCAGATGTTGTACAAAAGGAACTTTTTGTAATTAAATATTTCATATTCTATTTAGAGATATTTACCAATATGCCTGACTAAATTCAATTATTGCTGATATTACATGAAAGTCATCGAACCCAACTTAACATTTTAAATTGCCGTATGACTTGCTGAAAACAGGGACCATTTTAACATTTCATATTTTATTAATTCATCGTCTAGAAAGCAGAAATGTGTGTAGATAATTACTTTTAAACTATAGTATTGTATTAATTGTTGAAAGTTCAAAATTATACCAGAGAAGCAAAAGAAAAAAAAAAAAAAAAAAAACTCAACAGTTACCGCAATACAAATTTTGAGATACTGTAAACCGGGAAATTTTCGCGCCGTCTTTATTTCGCGATTTATTAACACAATCGAAATTCGCGCCGTTTTGAATTCGCGATTTCCCTGTGACCTATATAAATATTTTCATAAATGATTAACAAATTGAACAGGTTTACATGTATTGTAAATCAAGTGATAAAATCAATCATAAATCTTTTGTTTTCGGTTCATTAATATTAAAGGAGATTAAAAGTTGTGTCATGTTTGCTTGTAAAAGCACATACACAATAACAGAAAAGACCTAATTAAGAGTGAATTAAAACAAAATGCTGTCAGGATTAATGCTAATTAATCGATCTTTTAATCTGATTAATCTTTGTGGAAGATTCAACGAGGTAGTACTTTTAAAACTGTTTGACAGGTGTCATTTACATCAGATGTTAAAACATTGCTGTGACGTCATTCTATTGTTGTACCCGTTCTTTATTTCACTGATTCAACTATCATTTACCTGTAAGAAACCACTATGCTACCTTTAACTGTCCAATATTTTTAAGAATATACCTCCTCTTTCTTAAAAATATTGGACAGATGGAGGTAGCATAATCGATTCTTACAGGTAAATGATAGTTCAAGGACTGAAAAAAGTCAATCCATTCACACAATTTGTTTCTTTATATGAAAAAAATTACAACAAAAGAACAAAAAAAAAGTACCATATGCCTATTGTGATCTTCAGATTTACTGTATTTTAAACATGTAATTACTGTGTTAAATTTAATGCAAAACTTTGCCCAAGGAGCTGTAAATTTTGTTTTATTCTAATAAAATGAACCGTGATTAAGGTGGATGGTAATGTCTTGTGCAAACAGCCCAAAAGAAGCAGCATATATTGGTTGGTAGTAATATTACATATGAACCCCCATTTCTGTCAATTTATCTCAATCAAACCGACCTTCTTACAGTAATTCAATAGGCAAACCACTCAACTGATGAAAGTATGTTTGCCTATAGCCGAGTGATGTCTAAGGTCAACTATTGAGGTCCATTTTGATCACATATCTCTTCACGTCTTAAGGTCTTATACACTCCTGGGATTCAATATGTTATGGTTTGACCTTTCCTAGGCCTGATGACGTATAATTCAAAGAAGCGCTCTGGACGCACAAATTGATAAAATGTTAATCTTATTTACTAGCACTAGGTCGATACAACTGCTTGTTCCCGATGGTATCAATAGCTCAGTAGTCAGTGCTTCGGTACTGACATGATTTTTAAGAAACTTTTCTTAAATTCTATATGATAGATTGCAAAAATATTAAGAAACTATCATTCTCTGTTGATTAATCATTCGAAGTTTTAATTAGTGGAAACCTTCAGCCAATTGTGAGTATCCTTCAAAAGTAAAGGCGTTCAATCTTCACAGTATCCTCTCCATAACTACGTGGTGTAGAGTATAACTGAGGCCCCTCATAGGGGTGTCCAAGTAATCACATAATCACAAATTTTTGCCAATATAATCACATAATCATTAATTATTTTTTTAAATAAGGTAATCAAATAATCAAAAATACAGTCCTAGATTATCAAATAATCACATAATCAATATTTGGTCTGGTAATCCAAAAATCACTATAAAAACGTAATCACATATTCAAAAACCGCACGAGGAGGCTCAAAACTAAACATCGATTATCGTTAAAGTTAAAACACACTAAAAGTTTTGAGGTTTTTTCAATTTTTTTTCTTTTTGTTCTATGAAACTGCCAAATTAAATGTTCTGTATATAAAAAAAATAATACCTTATAAAATAACTATTATGATAATTAATGTACTGTAATGTTATTTGTTACTTCAAAAATAAATTAAAAAAAACTATAAAGGAAAATGCTTTCATCATCTTTAATGATTATCAATACAAAAGAGGATTAGATATATAAAAGCTTCCGGTCCATTGAACTGTTCAGTTTTCATCAGATCTGAAAAAGCAACAAAAAAAAATAGTCAGTTTACTTAGGCTAGTTACGAAATATCAGTATTATAAATTTCTATAATATTTGGTAAATGTTATAGGAATTAACGCCTTTTTAAAGGAATTTATTGGTATATAAACTCGACCAATTGTATATGTGTGTCCTTGAATAGGCCTAGCGAATGAATATATTTGTTGGCTAACGCAAAGATATGTACTCCATGAAATTTGCTATTTGATAAAAAATAAACTACAAAAACTCTTATTATCATTCAAACGAATGTTTTTGTGTCTATTATTTAACTTAACGATTAACGTGCAGTGAAAATTAATTTTATTAACGTCGGTGTTATTATCGCCGCCATCTTGTTTACATTGGTTACGAAAAGAAGTTCGGTCAACGTCGTCTATCGAAAAATAAACAACGTCAAGATTAACTACCGGAAGTCCTCTCGACTAATCATATTGATGTATTCCCTAATATGCAAATCACATAAGAATTATTGCAGAATATCATCCAATGATATGCACGTAATAACATAATGCGTTTGGGTTTGTACGCATGTGTGTTGTTAATGTCATGTATTACACAACTTTATATTCATATTTTAAATGAGTTTATTTCAAGTTGTCGTCTAAGGTTTATATACAATTACTATTTTGATGAAGTAAATATTTGGTTTTATTGACCTTTGAAAAACTGATATTCACCGAGGGCAACGGCCGAAGTGAATATCAATTTTCAAAAGTCAATTATACCACATATTTACTGAAACAAAAGACAGTAATTGTATATTATGGTTAAAATAAAATATAGTTCAGTGAACATTCTAGAATGTATAACTATAGAGACAATATAAAAATAAGGAGATGTGGTATGATTGCTTATGACACAACTATCCACTAGAGTTCAAATGAAGTGGATGTAAGCAATTATAGGCAACCGTACGGCCTTCAACAATAAGAAAAACCCGTACCGTATGGTCGGCTATAAAAAGCCCCGACATAAAAAAAATGAAACAATTCAATAGAGAAAACTAACGGCCTAATTTATAACAAAACAATTTACGAAAAACAAATATGACAGACATGAACTAACGACCACCACTGAACTACAGGCTCCTGACTTAGGACAGGCACATAAAGAATGTGGCGGGGTTAAACATGTTTGTGAGCGCTCAACCCTCCCCCTAACCTGGGACAGTGGTGTAACAGTAGAACATAAGAACAAACTATAAAATCAGTTGAAAAAGCTTAACTCATCAGATGGATACAAATAGAAATACATTTAACAAAAACACAGAGTGGACGTGGACAGGTACTTATAAATCCCAAAATCAAAAAGACACTAAGTACAGATCTGAGAGTACTCGTAGTTACTGACAGCTACTTCAAAGCCAATAACAACTAATGAAAAAAATTGTATCTAAGACTAAAATATCAATCAGTACACATCCAACATCCAATGCGTTTAGTGTAAAGATTAAAAGCTGTTTAATTGATAAAATTTTGAATTTAAATTTAAAACAAATAAGTGTGTTACAACAATCTAAATATACCTGCAACAATAAAATCCCAACAATATATGTAATCATAATTGTTTACGTGTTCCTTTCAATTGAAGACCCTTCATCAGCTGTCAAGATGAAGAACAGGAATAAAAGCCCTGTTCATTGATAATTTTCTATGTTTTCTATGTATTGTGTGCGATTTTGTTTCATGTACATTTACTCCATATCCTTTCATTTTCTATCTTAGTTACAAGAATAATTTGATGTCAGTGAAAGCGAGACGAAAGATACCAAAGGGACATTCAAACTCATAAGTCGAAAATAGACTGACAACGCAGTGACATAAAAAGAAAAGGACAAAAAGACAAACAACAGTATATATAACACAACATAGAAAACTAAAGACTGAGCAACACGAACTTCACCACGGGGGATCTCATGTGCTTCAGAAGGGTAAGCAGATCCTCCACATATGGCACCCGTCGTGTTGCTCAGGTAAAAACAAATCCGGTGAAACGTTTTATTCGGTAAGTCGCTTTCGGGGAAAAGAGCATATCCGTCGTCATCTGTGAAATGTAACCTAACGCATTCAGCATCGTTACGAACTTGTAGGAAAGTTCAAGGAAACATTTGTCATAAATTTCTAGAAATTTGCGAATAAATCGGTTGAGATTACTATAAATCTATCATATTATTTTTTTTGTCTGATTTGTTTTTTTGGGTTTTTTTGGGGTTTTTGTTTTTTTTTTTTTTTTTTTTTTAATTCCGTTTTCTATTTTATAGGTATGTGCATTTATTACTACGGTTTTTTGAAATTTCATGTATACAACTATTTTTGAAGACTTCTAAGGTATACTTGATCGTCCGTAAACTTTGTAAATGGCTACGATGTACTGTTATATTCACTCAGAAATACATCGGATTAGAACTGTTTCAAACGGCAAATCTGTAATTTATTTTTAAAGTTGGAGAGCATAATCGCAAATAAAATATCAACGTATCAAGCAGAACAATATCGAATGGCACATTGAACTTTTTTTTAGATACATGACAGAAAATCAAATCATTTCCTCCTTTGTAGAATTCATAGTACATGTATTTAAGCATACATTGAGTACCATTCCAATGTACGACTGTAGGTGGACTGATATTACCCGTGTGTATCAGATCAGTATTCAGTGTATCGGTATTGATATGATTCATAACTTACTTTTTATAAAATACTCCATTAAGTTATAGATATTTCATATCTAATTTAGAAATCATTAAATAAATAAGGTTCAAACTACCTCAGGCGACCTTGACCTTTAATGAATATGGCTATTCATTTTAGGTACAGTTTGGTCATAAAACACTTCGTGTTTTAAGGGTTTAAATACACCATAGGTTTCCAGTATTTGGGGTTTACGCTGTTAACAAGGTATTAAATAAAACTGGAAATCAACATCAAGTTTAGAAAACCTCCATTTATTTTTACCGCCTAATTTCATGATGTTAGTTCAATTATTTTTTAATTTGACGTAACTGTCATTTTTTTCTTCATAGTTCATATTTTCATTTTCAACCTACTTATTATGATTTTAAGACATATTGTGCAATATAACTTATCTTAAGAAATAAATTGCAAACACTTGATAGTATGACTAAACCTTTTCATATTATGTTAACTTAGGAACTAAGCTTACTCCATGCATGCATGGACGAAGGCAACTAACGTTAACTTAGTCCATGCTTGCATGGACTAAGTCTGCTTGAATAATTGAATGTTGTGTAAGTCCATGCAAGCATGGACGAAGTTAACGTTAGTTGCCATCGTCCATGCATACATGGACTAAGTCTGTGGTGTTAGTCCATGCAACCATGGACTAAGTTAACGTTAGTTGCCTTCGTCCATGCATGCATGGACTAAGTCTGTTGTGTTAGTCCATGCAAGCATGGACTAAGTTAAGGTTAGTTGCCTTCGTCCATGCATGCATGGAGTAAGCTTAGTTCCCAAGTTTTCATGTTTACATAACATGAAAAGGTTTAGTCATACTATCAAGTGTTTGCAATTTATTTCGTAAGGTTAATTATAATGCACAATATGTCTTTAAATCATAATAAATAGGTTGAATATGAAAAAAATCAACTAAAAAGAAAAAAAAGATAGTTACATCAAATTAAAAAATAATTGAACTAACATCATGAAATTAGATGGTAAAAAGAAATGGAGGTTTTCTAAACTTGATGTTGATTTCCAGTTTTATTTAATACCTTGTTTGTTGTAGATTTTTCCAGAGAAAATTTTCGAGCACACGAGTTTGTATTAAGTGTTATTTTTGTTGTATGCATATTACATGTTATATTGATTGATATATTTGAAAATACTAGTATATCATACCTATAGTTAATGATTGCAATTTCTAGTAAAAACTATCGGGTGGCATTGATATCGCTTGAAAAGCAAGCAGCTGAAACAAATAAAAAAACATAATTTAAGAATTGAATGCTTCTTTTAATAATTTTATTAGATGTAAACGCGTTGACCAAATCACGTTTAGTAAAAGTGCGGAGGCGGAGCGCTCATATACTAAAATGTGTGCACGATCAATGCTTTTACAATCCTATAAGATTTTAAAAAGAAGCATTCAATCTTTATACTTACATTTTTTATGCTACAACCATGAAATTTAAGAGTTATATCAAGCGTTTCGTTTGTTTTTCTATGCATTGTTTCAACATTGTCATGGATGGCACGTGCAGTCATAGCTGTCGTAGTTGATACAAAAATAAAATTTGATTGGGAGTGCCTCGCAATTGTTCTCAGCCAATCAAAATTATACGGATTCAAATGAAACATATTTTACATTTTCTATAATTATGAATACATATCTTATACTCATTAAAGTTTACCGGATTCGGGTATATAAGAGAAATGGATATATTATCTGTTTCCTCTATTACAAGTCATATGCATGGTGCACCCCAAAAATGGTATCTAGTACAATTGACAGCACACTGTAGCAATAATTCTGAATAGAATTTATCGTCTTAACATTTTGATAAGATTGCTCTGTCACTGTTTAGATATTTTACATGGTTTTCCTGTCGTTTATTCCCTTTTATCACCAGTTTACATATTAACAAAAAGTATAACAAAAGGCAAGAACTCCAAGGGGTTTTCAAAAAGGGGAAGACTTAGTCTTTAAAAACTAACAAAATCAAACGTTATCAATCAAGGAACAAGTGAAAAACAACAGTCATATTCCTGGCTTGTTTCAGGCATTTTCCGAGAGAAAAAAAGATGGGTAAAGCCTTAATTGTTTTATATCTAGCTAAACCTTCCACTTGCATGACAGTTGTTTATAGTTCCGTTATATTGACAAACTTGTCGTATGTGTACAATGGTACCTGTGCAAGTTTTCTTCGCTAATGTGTCTTCAATAAATGATAACTTGTCATAGTTGTCTACCATGAACGCATGGTGAGTCTTTGGGTCAGATGCCAATAGGTGTAACTCATCTGGTTGCAGCCATTTCCCAACGCCTACAACAATACATACACGTGCACATTTATATCATACTCGTAACAGACAATGGACAATACTATCATGCACATTATAATCATACAAAGGTTTATCCTGCAATTGGGTGTCATCATACATTTACAGCCCAACAGATATCAATAGGCTGTATCTGTATACTATACAGATATCGTTTTAAAGCTCCGCCCACTGCCAGGACTACGTTTGTGTATTGCTGTTGACGAGTGTTGTACTATAGATTTATTTACGTTCTGTTTGTTTTCAACCATTTCTTTAGAGCAATATCAATTAAACCCATTTTCAGCTAACAGACAAACATTAACAGCAGGATTAACTCCATTTTCTACGGCGCCAATCATCGAGTTCAAAACTTGAATGTGTACATGTGTTGTCACGAAATAGAAGTTCCTTCATAATGTAAGTTCCAAATAGAAACAATATTCTGGAATATTATTTCCACTGGAATAAATATTACAGTAAATGTTCCTAATGGAATAAATGGTATAGAATATTTGTTCCAATAGGAACAGATATTATGACATTTTTTATAACAAAGTTTCCAGTGGAACTTCTGTTAGGCGGAGCAAATATACGTTGACTGTGTAACACACAAAAACAACCATGCAAAAATGTCAATTTCAGCATGGTCAATGAATGTCAAGTTCAGTTCAAAAAAAGAAGCGTAGGACAAATCATACACTTTTGTTTTAAATCGGACAATATTTTGTTGTTTATTATTACTGTTGAAATTAGTTGTTATGACCTATAATAAATAATTATTTACTTTGAGCGATGTATTATTGTTGACCATTCGAGATTCTTTTCTGCGAACCCGTCTTCATCTGAATGTGTGATTTTTATATTACTACGCGGGCCTCAAAGGATTTTAAATCGAAAATAAATGCAATTAATGCGATTTTTTTCTGTCTTTCAAAGCAAAACCAATCTACACAATTAATTGCAGGATAAATAAACTGTGACTGTTTAGTGTCTTTAAATATCAGCTGTATTTGTACGAGGCTAAGAAACAGGTGTAATGCGAGCTTCAGCAATTAATTTTATACATTCCTATTCACTCCCAATCGTTGAATTTGTTTTTGAATGTAATTGGCATGACTTAAACGTGGACCGCAATGAGGTCCCCAAATTGAATGCGATGTAAACAGTAATTTGATATAACTGTTCACTTGCAATAGAAGCAGGATCCAAAGAGACTACAAACGTCTAGTATACGCTTATCGCTTTGTGTTATCTGTATATTTCATTGTGAGATATTTTCCATTGACATGAATTTTTTTCCGGGAAGTTAAAATATTGAATTGTAAATAAACAAAACTAAATCTTTGCAAAAACTAATAATAGTGTGTTTGAATATAAGCTGAATTAGTGAATAAAAAAAACTAATAAATGCATTATAATGGGATATAATTTCACAGATTATAATTAGAAATAATATCCTGAAAATTTTTTAAGTAAATACCATTCTTTTAAAAGAAAATTGTCATGAAACATATGAAACAAAACCAGAAGTAATTTCACAGATCTTAATTGTGAAATAATAACATGATCAATAAGAAAATAAGGTAAGAGAACAGATGGGAAAGTAATTTAGAAAATAGAAATGAACTCAAACGGTATTCCAAAATTAATCCTACCCTCTGTGAACATAGATTAATTCGGTTGACAGTTTTATATCCCGGTACAAAACGCGAACTGTTTGTACTTGTGGCTTTAGGATCGGCAGCCATTAAGAAAGCTACATGTACTCTATGTAACAAACAGTCTTTTGATATCGTTAAACATGTAATAATGGAGTGTAATGTTCTATTAACCGAAAGAAATGTTATGTATGTTCTATAAAATTATGGACGAACTTCCCATTCAAAAGTCCGTGGATATTTTAAATTTAGACGACGATGACCTTCTTGAAGTACTATTAGGAGCTGTTAATAATACTGTATACGATCTCGATCCTATAGTTTGGTCTAGAATAATGTATTACATAGCAAAACATGTTTACCCCATGTTTAAAAAATTCAGACATGTATTATTTGAAAATAGGTTTAATTTGGAATATGTGTATTGTGTGTTTATCTAAATAGTTGTTTTTTTTTTTTTTTTTTTTTTTTTTTTTTTTTTTTTTTTTTTTTTCCATTGAGTATTTATCTCATAATGTATGATATTTTGTTTATTGTGTAAATAATTACTTGTTTTCTTTGTGTATGCAAAATCTTCATATACATGGAGGAAATAAAGATTCATTCATTCATTCATTCATTCATTCAGGTAAAAGTGAGTTGTTTTCAGATCTCAGTACAAATAAATTTTGAATTTAATAAATGTGTACATTTATTAAAAGTGCAGTTTAATTTGTATTTGTAATGTAGTTGGTGATAATGTGACAAAATCAGATGAATCATAACACAACAATATAAAATAACAAAAACAACTTCAACAGCTGGATAGTATTTACCTGTGAAATATTTTCTGTCTTAATATTTTTTGATTCAAGTCATCCTTTAATATTAATTAATATAAACAAATTAAGAATAAGGAAAATATCACTATGAAATCGATTCCTAAATGAAATATCTATAAAATCAAAATTTCTCATAATTACCTCCCTTTGACTGATTAATTATGCAAAATGTTGTACCTTGGTGACATATTTATCATTATGGTCAGGTATATAATAATAGATTGCAAGTACATGTACCTTACATAGTAGACAATGGGATTGTATTTCACCAGCTTCTGTAAAATATGGAACGGAAAAGATTTACTGTTAAATACATGCACTAATAGAATTTCACTCCTCTGGAAACAATCTACACGTGAAATACCATGTCTGGAAGAAATTTACTGTGACAAATTCTCCACCCGAAAAAATATCACAGAGGAAGATATAAACCGTTACACACACATTTGGAATTTATCTTCTATTGGCTTTGTAAACTATCAATGTATATGTATACTATTTTCAGGGAGTAGATCATTGACTACGACGTACCATTTTTATTTAGATCTTTTTGTTGCTATAGTCACAAACATTTTTGGGGGTCAAGAAACTCAGTGGCCACGACAATCGGTATAATGTTTTTTCCCGCTCAGGTTGTATAGGTATACACAGAAATTAATATTACAATGGGATTACTCTACCGAACTACATACCAATGGCAAATATAATTATTCCTTGTTGTTTTGCTTCTTTTGCAAGTCTGTGTGTAGCAACAATGTCTGTTGGTTCACCATCCGTAATGATAATGGCAATTTTAGGAACTTTTCCACCACGCCCGCCATTTCTTTTTTTGAATCCTTCCTGTTTCAGCATTTGTAGTGCTTTGCCTGTAAATGTAAGCTGCATACGCTCTCTGTCGTCTAAATATTGGACCTTTGAAATAGCCTTCATCACTTCATTTTGATCTCTGTAACTGTTGAGTTTAAATTCAAATTTGGATCTTTTTCCAAAATTTATGAAACCAACTTGTATGTCATTAGGACTGACAGTAAATCTCTTCACTACAGCCTTGGCAAACAGTTTCAATTTATCAAACTCTTTAACTCCAAGGCTTCTTGAGCTGTCTGCTACAAAAATGACGTCTGCCATTGCTCCTTCACATGCTATAAAACATGTATATCATAATACATTTCAATGAACATGATTGGTTAATAGCAACAGCATGCAGACAGCATGTATTTTATATAGGGCAAGTAGGCGGGGCTTTTTTTTTTTAGTATACGGTTAGTAGCGTTGTTACGTCCCTTTCAACAACGTGTTGTCAACAGACGAAGACATTGATACTGAACGATCGAAATAAATTCATAAAACACATTTAAAGCTAATAAGTTATTATTGTTGGCATATATATAGACCAATGGAAGTAGATTCTTAATACTAAGTATTGAAGACTTAATCATTTTAATAGGCCACTAGTCTAAATACCACATTTTGAGATAGTCGGTAAGTTACATTCGTTACACAGTGTGCTAGTGACCTAATATGATATATATGGGGTCAGTAAATTCCATATGCGGTTTATCTTCTGTATGCAAAGCAGGAGACACGTAAACTGTCGAAGCTCCCGGTCTCTTTCTTTTCTTTTTTTTTTTAATTCGTGCGATTCCTTCATTTTTTGGGGGGATGTCTTGATTTGTTCCTTCTGAGGGAATTTCTTTGCGGGGGCTACTTCAATACTTAATTGGTAGGGGTGCCGCTGGGGTTCTGTTACCCCACCCTTTTCATATTATTTAGATTTTAAAAATGTATACTTTATCATATATTGCGTAGGTAAAAATATTACCTTTTCCCATTTTGTTTGGGTTTCATGTGGTGTGTAATGGTCTGTAATGTAAGAGTGGAATACTAAAGTGCCAAAAGAGAAAAATTGGCTGATCAAGACAGCCGGGAACACCAAGAAAGATGACAGACGAAGAAGTTATGAGAACTTTATTGACCTAACCATATATTTCTGACAGTTTTCCCGACCTTTTCACACACATATTTTCAAGCTTGAAAAGGTGACCTATTTCAGCGGCGCGTCCTATCACCTTGTATATAGAAAGTGCCCCCAATAGAGAACAATTTATGAGAATTGAATGTCGTTTAACTGTTGTTGCAATTTATTGTTATATAATGTATTGAAACAATTTATACCACGATTACTTTTACAACTTTTTTAACAGTATTTGGTACTATTATATTTAGTTTAATAGTCCCAGGCAGTATCATAGTATCATGTAATGAAGAACTAAAATTTGGGCTGATTATGAATACATTTGGATGCTGTAAATGTAACGAAATCCTACAAAGACTTCCTTGGGGATATTGTTATTATAGAAACTAGAAACCCATTGTATGCACTAGAAACTGTATAATGCATGGTGGGTGTGTGTGTGTGTGTGTGTGTGCGTGTATGTATGTATGAATACACATAAATATCATGAAATCTCACGTTTTTCTTTATCACATGGATTCGGTTTTGCTTCATCCTCTGAAATCACAAATTTTATACATTAATATTGATAATAATAAACTCATAAATTAACACAAATGCTCTGAAAAATAAATCATAGATAGATTTAAAAAAAAGTTAAACTTTACCAATTTAACGATAACACTATACTTATATACTTGTTTTAAGGTGGCACAGAAAACTACAGGGAGATAACTCGGTAAAACTCAGCAGAACGTTTTAATCACGTTCTATTGTAAAAGAAATATCAAACTTCTAAATGATCAAAATTAGTGCATATCAAACTGTATTTATCCAATGGAATGTGATTAAGTTTGATAATTTTCTATTTTTTCCAAAGGGTCAAAGTAAATTTTTTTTTCAAAATTTAAGAAAAAACTAAACGAGCCAAACATGCCAAATTAATTTTAGTCAAGGTGTTTAGTACCACATTAATTTTCGATTACGCTAACTTATGGTTTGAAAAAATGCAATTATATAAAAAAAAAAAACAGTGCTGATGCTCTATTCACTATATTTACACAATATTGTGTTCTCTGGTTTTATAAAAAAATGTAATATAGCGTACTGTTGTTTTAACTAAAGTTGACAGGCCTCAAAATATACATTCAATGATATTCAGCATAAGCATTTTACATTCAATGAGATAAAACTAACTACAAGAACCCATTTTAAAGGTCAGTGAGTGTTTTCAAAATTTCAAAAATGATTTTTCTCTTTCAAAATAATAGAAGGACTGGATGAGGTTTACAGAATAAAGAATAATAGCAAAAAATGAAATAATGAATAAAGATATAAGATCAAAAATTGTCAACGAATAGAGAATAATGGAGTGCAAAAGTAAAAAAAAAAGAATAACTTTGAAAAATAAAAGAATTATTTGATGCAATACTGATTACAGAAATAAACGATGTACAGAATATAAATATCACCTAATCATAGAAATTTCCATGAGATTTTACATAACCATTTAGTGCTGTATTAAAAAAAGATAACTGAAACTATAAAGAAAAGTGAAATTATGGACCGCCTATCCAGACCCTAATAATGCATGAAGTCGTTCAAATTTGGATAAAAAAATAAACGTCAAGCAATAGCAACATCTTTATAAAATTTTCAGAACATTTAAAAACGTAATCTGATAAACAAATGGTCTTTACTTTGTTCTTTATCGCAAAATTTATCTACCAATTCCTTTCTGATTGCTCGAAGATTGTCATAATCTTTCTTCTCAAATACCCGTTCCGGATCGCCTGCAATTTTTAGCATCTTCTCATGATTACGATCTCGACCAACACCTTTAAGAAATAAAAAATAAATTATAATTCCTGAAAAAAAATAACTACAATTAGATATGATGTAACTACCTATCTCATTCGTATGAGACAGTGGGTTAAAAGCATGCATCGGACTTCTTTTCAACTGAGTTTTAATGTGCGTTTTGCTGTGTGTTTGTTTGTTCCACAGTTACTAGAGGTATATGAGGAGGGTTGGGATCTTGCAAAACATGTTTATTCCCGCCCTTTGTTTGCGCCTGTCCCATTCAATGATATTCATCATAAGCATTTTACATTCAATGAGATAAAACTAACTACAAGAACCCATTTTAAAGGTCTGTGAGTGTTTTCAAAATTTCAAAAATGATTTTTCTCTTTCAAAATGATAGAAGGACTGGATGGGGTTTACAGAATAAAGAATAATAGCAAAAAATGAAATAATGAATAAAGAAATATGAGCAAAAATTGTCAACGAATAGAGAATAATGGGGTGCAAAAGTAAAAAAAAGAATAACTTTGAAAAATAAAAGAATTATGTGATGCAATACTGATTACAGAAATGAACGATGTACAGAATATAAATATCACCTAATCATAGAAAATTTTGATTTAGGAATAACTTCCATGAGATTTTACATAACCATTAAGTGCTGTATTGAAAAAGATAACTGAAACTATAAAGAAAAGTGAAATTATGGACCGCCTATCCAGACCCTAATAATGCATGAAGTCGTTCAAATTTGGATAAAAAAATAAACGTCAAGCAATAGCAACATCTTTATAAAATTTTAAGAACATTTAAAAACGTAATCTGATAAACAAATGGTCTTTACTTTGTTCTTTATCGCAAAATTTATCTACCAATTCCTCTCTGATTGCTCGAAGATTGTCATAATCTTTCTTCTCAAATACCCGTTCCGGATCGCCTGCAATTTTTAGCATCTTCTCATGATTACGATCTCGACCAACACCTTTAAGAAATAAAAAATAAATTATAATTCCTGAAAAAAATTAACTACAATTAGATATGATGTAACGACCTATCTCATTCGTATGAGACAGTGGGTTAAAAGCATGCATCGGACTTCTTTTTAACTGAGTTTTACTGTGCGTTTTGCTGTGTGTTTGTTTGTTCCACAGTTACTAGAGGTATATGAGGAGGGTTGGGATCTTGCAAAACATGTTTATTCCCGCCCTTTGTTTGCGCCTGTCCCATTCAATGATATTCATCATAAGCATTTTACATTCAATGAGATAAAACTAACTACAAGAACCCATTTTAAAGGTCTGTGAGTGTTTTCAAAATTTCAAAAATGATTTTTCTCTTTCAAAATAATAGAAGGACTGGATGGGGTTTACAGAATAAAGAATAATAGCAAAAAATGAAATAATGAATAAAGAAATATGAACAAAAATTGTCAACGAATAGAGAATAATGGGGTGCAAAAGTAAAAAAGAAAAAGAATAACTTTGAAAAATAAAAGAATTATGTGATGCAATACTGATTACAGAAATGAACGATGTACAGAATATAAATATCACCTAATCATAGAAAATTTTGATTTAGGAATAACTTCCATGAGATTTTACATAACCATTAAGTGCTGTATTGAAAAAGATAACTGAAACTATAAAGAAAAGTGAAATTATGGACCGCCTATCCAGACCCTAATAATGCATGAAGTCGTTCAAATTTGGATAAAAAAATAAACGTCAAGCAATAGCAACATCTTTATAAAATTTTAAGAACATTTAAAACGTAATCTGATAAACAAATGGTCTTTACTTTGTTCTTTATCGCAAAATTTATCTACCAATTCCTCTCTGATTGCTCGAAGATTGTCATAATCTTTCTTCTCAAATACCCGTTCCGGATCGCCTGCAATTTTTAGCATCTTCTCATGATTACGATCTCGACCAACACCTTTAAGAAATAAAAAATAAATTATAATTCCTGAAAAAAATTAACTACAATTAGATATGATGTAACGACCTATCTCATTCGTATGAGACAGTGGGTTAAAAGCATGCATCGGACTTCTTTTTAACTGAGTTTTACTGTGCGTTTTGCTGTGTGTTTGTTTGTTCCACAGTTACTAGAGGTATATGAGGAGGGTTGGGATCTTGCAAAACATGTTTATTCCCGCCCTTTGTTTGCGCCTGTCCCATTAAATGATATTCATCATAAGCATTTTACATTCAATGAGATAAAACTAACTACAAGAACCCATTTTAAAGGTCTGTGAGTGTTTTCAAAATTTCAAAAATGATTTTTCTCTTTCAAAATAATAGAAGGACTGGATGGGGTTTACAGAATAAAGAATAATAGCAAAAAATGAAATAATGAATAAAGAAATATGAACAAAAATTGTCAACGAATAGAGAATAATGGGGTGCAAAAGTAAAAAAGAAAAAGAATAACTTTGAAAAATAAAAGAATTATGTGATGCAATACTGATTACAGAAATGAACGATGTACAGAATATAAATATCACCTAATCATAGAAAATTTTGATTTAGGAATAACTTCCATGAGATTTTACATAACCATTAAGTGCTGTATTGAAAAAGATAACTGAAACTATAAAGAAAAGTGAAATTATGGACCGCCTATCCAGACCCTAATAATGCATGAAGTCGTTCAAATTTGGATAAAAAAATAAACGTCAAGCAATAGCAACATCTTTATAAAATTTTAAGAACATTTAAAACGTAATCTGATAAACAAATGGTCTTTACTTTGTTCTTTATCGCAAAATTTATCTACCAATTCCTCTCTGATTGCTCGAAGATTGTCATAATCTTTCTTCTCAAATACCCGTTCCGGATCGCCTGCAATTTTTAGCATCTTCTCATGATTACGATCTCGACCAACACCTTTAAGAAATAAAAAATAAATTATAATTCCTGAAAAAAATTAACTACAATTAGATATGATGTAACGACCTATCTCATTCGTATGAGACAGTGGGTTAAAAGCATGCATCGGACTTCTTTTTAACTGAGTTTTACTGTGCGTTTTGCTGTGTGTTTGTTTGTTCCACAGTTACTAGAGGTATATGAGGAGGGTTGGGATCTTGCAAAACATGTTTATTCCCGCCCTTTGTTTGCGCCTGTCCCATTCAATGATATTCATCATAAGCATTTTACATTCAATGAGATAAAACTAACTACAAGAACCCATTTTAAAGGTCTGTGAGTGTTTTCAAAATTTCAAAAATGATTTTTCTCTTTCAAAATAATAGAAGGACTGGATGGGGTTTACAGAATAAAGAATAATAGCAAAAAATGAAATAATGAATAAAGAAATATGAGCAAAAATTGTCAACGAATAGAGAATAATGGGGTGCAAAAGTAAAAAAAAAAAGAATAACTTTGAAAAATAAAAGAATTATGTGATGCAATACTGATTACAGAAATGAACGATGTACAGAATATAAATATCACCTAATCATAGAAAATTTTGATTTAGGAATAACTTCCATGAGATTTTACATAACCATTAAGTGCTGTATTGAAAAAGATAACTGAAACTATAAAGAAAAGTGAAATTATGGACCGCCTATCCAGACCCTAATAATGCATGAAGTCGTTCAAATTTGGATAAAAAAATAAACGTCAAGCAATAGCAACATCTTTATAAAATTTTAAGAACATTTAAAACGTAATCTGATAAACAAATGGTCTTTACTTTGTTCTTTATCGCAAAATTTATCTACCAATTCCTCTCTGATTGCTCGAAGATTGTCATAATCTTTCTTCTCAAATACCCGTTCCGGATCGCCTGCAATTTTTAGCATCTTCTCATGATTACGATCTCGACCAACACCTTTAAGAAATAAAAAATAAATTATAATTCCTGAAAAAAATTAACTACAATTAGATATGATGTAACGACCTATCTCATTCGTATGAGACAGTGGGTTAAAAGCATGCATCGGACTTCTTTTTAACTGAGTTTTACTGTGCGTTTTGCTGTGTGTTTGTTTGTTCCACAGTTACTAGAGGTATATGAGGAGGGTTGGGATCTTGCAAAACATGTTTATTCCGCCCTTTGTTTGCGCCTGTCCCATTCAATGATATTCATCATAAGCATTTTACATTCAATGAGATAAAACTAACTACAAGAACCCATTTTAAAGGTCTGTGAGTGTTTTCAAAATTTCAAAAATGATTTTTCTCTTTCAAAATAATAGAAGGACTGGATGGGGTTTACAGAATAAAGAATAATAGCAAAAAATGAAATAATGAATAAAGAAATATGAGCAAAAATTGTCAACGAATAGAGAATAATGGGGTGCAAAAGTAAAAAAAAAAAGAATAACTTTGAAAAATAAAAGAATTATGTGATGCAATACTGATTACAGAAATGAACGATGTACAGAATATAAATATCACCTAATCATAGAAAATTTTGATTTAGGAATAACTTCCATGAGATTTTACATAACCATTAAGTGCTGTATTGAAAAAGATAACTGAAACTATAAAGAAAAGTGAAATTATGGACCGCCTATCCAGACCCTAATAATGCATGAAGTCGTTCAAATTTGGATAAAAAAATAAACGTCAAGCAATAGCAACATCTTTATAAAATTTTAAGAACATTTAAAACGTAATCTGATAAACAAATGGTCTTTACTTTGTTCTTTATCGCAAAATTTATCTACCAATTCCTCTCTGATTGCTCGAAGATTGTCATAATCTTTCTTCTCAAATACCCGTTCCGGATCGCCTGCAATTTTTAGCATCTTCTCATGATTACGATCTCGACCAACACCTTTAAGAAATAAAAAATAAATTATAATTCCTGAAAAAAATTAACTACAATTAGATATGATGTAACGACCTATCTCATTCGTATGAGACAGTGGGTTAAAAGCATGCATCGGACTTCTTTTTAACTGAGTTTTACTGTGCGTTTTGCTGTGTGTTTGTTTGTTCCACAGTTACTAGAGGTATATGAGGAGGGTTGGGATCTTGCAAAACATGTTTATTCCCGCCCTTTGTTTGCGCCTGTCCCATTCAATGATATTCATCATAAGCATTTTACATTCAATGAGATAAAACTAACTACAAGAACCCATTTTAAAGGTCTGTGAGTGTTTTCAAAATTTCAAAAATGATTTTTCTCTTTCAAAATAATAGAAGGACTGGATGGGGTTTACAGAATTAAGAATAATAGCAAAAATGAAATAATGAATAAAGAAATATGAGCAAAAATTGTCAACGAATAGAGAATAATGGGGTGCAAAAGTAAAAAAAAAAAGAATAACTTTGAAAAATAAAAGAATTATGTGATGCAATACTGATTACAGAAATGAACGATGTACAGAATATAAATATCACCTAATCATAGAAAATTTTGATTTAGGAATAACTTCCATGAGATTTTACATAACCATTAAGTGCTGTATTGAAAAAGATAACTGAAACTATAAAGAAAAGTGAAATTATGGACCGCCTATCCAGACCCTAATAATGCATGAAGTCGTTCAAATTTGGATAAAAAAATAAACGTCAAACAATAGCAACATCTTTAAAAATTTTAAGAACATTTAAAAACGTAATCTGATAAACAAATGGTCTTTACTTTGTTCTTTATCGCAAAATTTATCTACCAATTCCTCTCTGATTGCTCGAAGATTGTCATAATCTTTCTTCTCAAATACCCGTTCCGGATCGCCTGCAATTTTTAGCATCTTCTCATGATTACGATCTCGACCAACACCTTTAAGAAATAAAAAATAAATTATAATTCCTGAAAAGAATTAACTACAATTAGATATGATGTAACTACCTATCTCATTCGTATGAGACAGTGGGTTAAAAGCATGCATCGGACTTCTTTTAAACTGAGTTTTACTGTGCGCTTTGCTGTGTGTTTGTTTGTTCCACAGTTACTAGAGGTATATGAGGAGGGTTGGGATCTTGCAAAACATGTTTATTCCCGCCCCTTGTTTGCGCCTGTCTCATTCAATGATATTCATCATAAGCATTTTACATTCAATGAGATAAAACTAACTACAAGATATATAGATATAAGAAGATGTGGTATGAGTGCCAATGAGACAACTCTCCATCCAAGTCAAAATTTATAAATGTAAACCATTATAGGTCAAAGTACGGTCTTCAACACGTAGCCTAGGCTCACACCGAACAGTAAGCTATAAAGGGCCCCAAAAATTACTAGTGTAAAACCATTCAAACGGGAAAACCAACGGTCTAATCTATATAAAAACGAGAAACGAGAAACACTTATGAACCACATCAACAAACGACAACTACTGGACATCAGATTCCTGACTTAGGACAGGTGCAAACAAATGCAGCGGGTTTAAACGTTTTAATGGTACCAAACATTCAGCCTTTTTCTGAAACAATAGTGTAACATCACAACATAGAAAGACACACTATAAAATATCAACTGAAATATCTTAACTCAATCAAAGGACATAGTAACACCATTGAACATACACTGAACAAATAAATTTGACCTATGATACAATGTAAATTAAAAAAAATAAACTAAGGGAAGAATAATAAAAGTATCATGTTATATCGGTATTAAATGTTAAACAATTTAAGAAAAACAATATGCTCGAACAAAAATATCAGCCATTTGCAATAACTTTAAACACAGGTAAATAAAATAATTTTGTTGTTAGGTATACGTATACAATTACAATAGAGAAAGGAAATATTTTAACAAAATCAATAATTTTGATGTTCATAGTACGAAGTGGAAATTTATATTAGTACCAAACACTTATCAAAGCTGGTATATAGACCAGATATAACCCTGAATAACATTAAATAACAAAAAAAAGCATTACAATTAGTATCAACAGGTCAAATAAACAAGAAAGTACGATTTGAGAGTACTCGCAGTTACTGACAGCTAGTTAAAAGCCAAAACAATTAATAATAAAAAATCATGCATCAGAGACTACAATCAACTAAAACACATCCCAGGGATTAGTATTTTAACGTCATGAACAGTCAAAGAAGACATGACTAGTACAAGAACCCATTTTAAAGGTCTGTGAGTGTTTTCAAAATTTCAAAAATGATTTTTCTCTTTCAAAATAATTAAAGAACTGGATGGGGTTTACAGAATAAAGAATAATAGCAAAAATGAAATAATGAATAAAGAAATATGAGCAAAAATTGTCAATAAATAGAGAATAATGGGGTGCAAAAGTCAAAAAAAAAAAAAAATAACTTTGAAAAATAAAAGAATTATGTGATGCAATACTGATTACAGAAATGAACGATGTACAGAATATAAATATCACCTAATCATAGAAAATTTTGATAGAAGAATAACTTCCATGAGATTTTACTAACCATTAAGTGCTGTTTTTAAAAACATAACTGAAACTATAAAGAAAAGTGAAATTAAGGACCGCCTATCCAGACCCTAATAATGCATGAAGTCGTTCAAATTTGGATAAAAAATAAACGTTAAGCAATAGCAACATCTTTATAAAATTTTATGAACATTTAAAAACGTAATCTGATAAACAAATGGTCTTTACTTTGTTCTTTATCGCACAATTTATCTACCAATTCCTTTCTGATTGCTCGAAGACTGTCATAATCTTTCAACTCAAATACCCGTTCCGGATCGCCTGCAATTTTTAGCATCTTCTCATGATTACGATCTCGACCAACACCTTTAAGAAATAAAAAATAAATTATAATTCTTGAAAAAAATTAACAACAATTAGATATGATGTAACTAACTATCTCATTCGTATGAGACAGTGGGTTAAAAGCATGCATCGGACTTCTTTTAAACTGAGTTTTAATGTGCGTTTTGCTGTGTGTTTGTTTGTTCCACAGTTACTAGAGGTATATGAGGAGGGTTGGGATCATACAAAACATGTTTATTCCCGCCCCTTGTTTGCGCCTGTCCCAGGTCAGGAACCTCTTGCCTTTGTGCCTTTGCTAGTCTTGTGTTGTTTACTTTTTCTTTTTTTTTTTTTTTTTTTGGGGGTAGGAACGTGAATATATGTAAGTAATTGGCTATATTATGAAAAAAAAAATGGAAAATGTTTCAATTTTTCCATTTGTAAAGGGACGTAACTCTAGAACGGTAAAAGTGACCGCACCCAAATTCAAATTTATTCTGTGTTTTGTGATAATAAGCATTATGTTTGAGTTTCATAACATTTGGTTGAGGCAAACTAAAGTAAGAGAGCGGCACTTTTTATCGGACGTACAGACGTAGACATACATACTGGCGGACGGACAGACAAGGGTATCAACATATTTTATCTTGAAGAACTGAAACTTATAATTGCGCTCGTAGTCGCAGGAAAATAATCAGCATTTGTAATGAAGCAGATAAAAGCAAATGATGAATCCGGAAAAATTCCTCCCGAACCCCTCTTTCAGAATATTTGATGTCAATCCCCTAAAGAGCAAAAACTGGTCACCCTGGAATCAGAATATTGTGTCTGAGAATGGCGATAGGTCAACATAGCTTGTTAACTAGCACGCTAAAAATCCCGTACAGCTTCTAGGTCTAGTCCAAAACAATATTCATATTCATCTCACATCAACATATCTATGACCTGAATATGCATTTAACGTATAAATAGCCACTACACAGCCAGCACTCCATCCATTCCACGATTACATGAAACCTTCTGCAATGAAACACAATCTTTACACATCTAACATAATAACATACCTATAGCAAATACAATAATATTCGTTTTTCTTAGATCCAGGAGAGCACTGGCAAAGTCAGCCCTATCGTTTGGATCTCCGTCTGTTAAAATCACTGCTATTTGTGGAACTTCAGTACGGCTACCACGTGACATGGATAGTCCTTCATCTATTAAAAGTCTTAAAGCTTTACCAATATTAGAATTGCCACCTTTCCATTGATCTCTCTCAAAATTTTTCTATCATCTAAAAGTTTGGCAATTTCTTTCTCTGTTTTGAAGTCATCTAGTTGGTACAATATCTCCGTATTGGTAGTAAATGTCATCATTCCAGTCCGCATCTTGTCTTTACCCAGATCAAACGCTTTAATTACATCACCAACAAAATCTAATTCTTTTATAACATTATAACCCCATTTCAAACTACTGGATGTATCGACAACAAAGAAAACATCCGCTGTTTTCTTTAAGCATCCTAAAATCAAAGAAAAGAAAATATGTTTAATATCAAAAATGTATATATGATGTAGATTAAAATAAGTGTTACACAGGTGGGGAAAATCATAAGGTGGCTTGGGCGTCTTAATTAAAATCAATAGAATTTTTTAGTAATTTGTCAAAATGAATTTTTTATCATGCTTTTTTCAAAAAATAAAATAAAAGTATGGATCATTGGACTTTTTTTCACGCTTCAGGTTGTGCAATATTGTCAGATTTCGTATAGATTATGCATGGAAAATCCAACTTTTGTGTGATAAAAAGAAACTACACCATAGAATTTTAAGATAAAATGTGAGAAGATAGCTCTTATAACATGCTTTCAGATAAGAAAAGAAAAAAATGGCTTCACCGAACTTGTTTTCTTGTTACATATTAAAATAAGTAAATTCACAACACTTTCTATTAAAATTACTTTATCTGAGTTATCTCCCCTTATTTGGCAAAGTTGAAAAAATATTAATCAAACACAAATATGGTGTTTTTTTTAGAACTTTCAGCCGTAAATATGATAAAACACATAATTTTCTATATTTACATTCAAATTCTTACACATGAATTACATACTACTCTCAAAATTTGCACATTTCATTAAAAATCTAGACCAATTGTTATCTGCTACTTCCAAATCCAAGATGAAGTAAGACACCCGTGCCACCTTAACTGTCAAATTGAAATTCAACGGTATGGTTTGGGTTTTTCACGGTTAATTCATTTGTTTGTGGAATTTTCTTATGCCCGTCAAGATGTCTACTGTCGAATAATCCTGCTTTCTGTAGGCCTGCCCGTCAGGATGTCTACTGTTGGATGATCCTGCTTTCTGTAGGTCTGCCTGTCTGTACAGTCGAACGATCCTGCTTTATGTAGTGTCGGTCATGATACCCACTTTTGGGTGATCCTAAAAAGTCGGATGTCTACTGTTGGATAATCCTGCTTTCTGTAGGTCTGCCCGTCAGTATGTTTACTGTCGGATAATCCAGCTTTTCAGTACTATCAGTGTAATGTGTTATTTTACTATGCACTGATCGTGGTTTCTATTTGTAAGTGTCTTTCTGTAGTGCTTGTTTCTGCTTATTTGATATGTCAGTGCAATGTGTCATTTTACTATACACTAGTTATGATCATACTTTCTATTTGTTAATGTCTTTCTATAGTGCTTGATTCTGCTTACCCTGACATATCAGTGTAATGTGTCATTTTGATATACATGTACACTGATATTTTCTAATTGTATGCGCCTTTCTGTAATGCTTGTGTCTGCTTACCCTGACACATCAGACAGTATAATGTGTCATTTAAATATACACTGATCATGGTTTCTAATTGTATGTGTCTTTCTGTAGTGCTTGTGTCTGCTAACCCTGACACATCGATAAAATGTATCATTTTACTACACAATGATCATGTTTTTCTAATTGTATGTGCCTTTCTGTAGTGATTGTTTCTGCTTACCCTGACACATCAGTATAATGTGTCATTTTACTACACACTGATCATGTTTTTTTAATTGTATGTGCTTTTCTGTAGTGCTTGTTTCTGCTTATTTGATATGTCAGTGCAATATGTCATTTTACTATACACTAGTTATGATCATACTTTCTATTTGTAAATGTCTTTCTATAATGCTTGATTCTGCTTACCCTGACATATCATTGTAATGTGTCATTTTAATATACATGTACACTGATATTTTCTAATTGTATGCGCCTTTCTGTAATGCTTGTGTCTGCTTACTCTGACACATCAGACAGTATAATGTGTCATTTTACTATACACTGATCATGGTTTCTAATTGTATGTGTCTTTCTGTAGTGCTTGTGTCTGCTTACCCTGACACATCAGTATAGTGTGTCATTTTACTACACAATGATCATGTTTTTTTAATTGTATGTGCCTTTCTGTAGTGATTGTTTCTGCTCACCCTGACACATCAGTATAATGTGTCATTTTACTACACACTGATCATAGTTTTAATTTGTATGTGTTTTTATGTAGTGTGTGTTTCTGCCTACCCTGACATATAACGTAGTATAATAGTTGTAACTTACGTTCATAGATTGGAGGTGCCAGAGGTCCCGGAGGTGCTGGAGCTTAAATATATAGATATTTTATGTACAAAAGTTACTTTTGTTTCTCAATTTAAGATAATTGCTATGTTCTATGAATGTCATTATGAATGAATGCATATTTTAATATTAAAGTGCAACCTGTATTATAACGAACAATTATATTCAAATATACAAGTGATTTTCAGCCAGCCAAATAGGCTGCCACATTATGTATGTATGTGCCTGTCCCAAGTCAGGAGCCTGTAATTCAGTGGTTGTCGCTTGTTTATGTGTTACATATTTGTTTTTCGTTCATTTTTTGTACATAAATAAGGCCGTTAGTTTTCTCGTTTGAATTGTTTTACATTGTCATTTCGGGGCCTTTTATAGCTGACTATGCGGTATGGGCTCTGCTCATTGTTGAAGACCGTACGGTGACCTATAGTTGTTAATTTCTCTGTCATTTTGGTCTCTTGTGGACAGTTGTATCATTGGCAATCATACCACATCTTCTTTTTTATATAATATGATACACATTGTTATTATCTTTATCGTGCTAGAAAACATGAAATCGCTGAATATTTCTAGATGATGATACTGATATCTTATCTAATAAGTTGTATCTCAGAGACAAATTTATACTAAAAGACGTTTAAATTGTTATACATGTTAGTGGAGTGACAAACCAAGAAAAGGGTGCTAATTTTACGACTTTAATGGACCGGCATAACTGCAAGCTAAAATTGATTGTTATCTCAAATTTTACAAATCTGCACCATTTTTCAATTCTTCGCAATATTGATGAGGGTCTGGATGGGGTTTACAGAATAGAGAATAATGGGCAAAATGTCCAGAATAAATGGCTAAAACATTAAAAATATAGAGAAATAGGTAAAAATTTTAAAATAAAAGAATAAAAGAGTGCTAAAATATAGAGAAAAGAGAATAATAGGCAAACAATATATAGAAAACAGATAAAAAAAGACTAGAAAATTAAAGAATACAGAATTGAAGGACTCCCATCCAGACCCTCAAAGAACTCCGAAACTTACAGTGAAGGTTTTTGCATTCCAAATGCGCTGTGAGCATAATATATAAAAAGTTCAAAAGTTTCAAAATGAAAGGTCCCCCATTTAGACCCTCACTGATAACATTAATATAAAAATGTTTTCTTAAGGTAAAGGTTTTAAAAATACTTACGAGACCGAGCTGTGACCTGCAAAGGCAAAAATCATATATAGAATAAGGATATAGATTTGGTCGTCAACTTTACTTTGATAACTGGCAAAAAGTGTTATTTATTTTTAAACTGTCGTTAACGTGCTATTTGAGACTTTTTTTAATCTAAAAATAAGGAGATGTGATATGAATGCAACAGGGAAATATATCGACCAGAGTTTACATGACGAAGATAAAAGCAGTTATGGTTCACCGTACGGCCTTCAACAATGAGAAAAATAATGTGAAACAGATCAAAGAGAAAAACTAACATTCTAATGTATAATACAATAAAGTTTGCGAAAAACAAATATGACAGACATGAACCAACGGCAACCACTGATTAACATGCATCTGACGAGCACACAAAGAATAAGTTTGCTCTCTAAAAAACAAAAAAAAAAAAAAAAACACGGACAAGATAAAATACTGATCATGAATTGTGAGAATGAGTCTCCATTTTGACTAGACTACATTTGACTACCGATTGACACATCTCAAATAGCAAAATGGAGCCCATTTTTGATACAAATTCATTCGAACATCCACATAGAGGCGGTCTTACATAATGAACAGCTAAATGGAGGTTGTTTTACATATTAACAAACAGCTAAATGGAGGCAAAAATATTTTGCAAATTTAGGCTGTCATCTATACGAACAGCAAAATTGATATTATCTTAATTTTGAACCTACTGTCGAACTTTAGAACTCCAGTTAACCAACAAATATGATACAAATTAAAACGAATAAAACAATGCCTAAGTACACATCAAGATCAAAACACAATTTGCGATTAAAGTGCGGACCACTTGTGTAAACCAATTTGAAGTTCGATAAATGAAAACCCAACACTAATTTTCTGCATATATTTAAGTTTAATGCAAGTTTTACAAACTATGCCAACGTTTAAGGAAGCTCTGGTGTCTTCCGCCATCTTGAATTTAATAAAGCAGAAATCAATCCAAATCAAACAATCGGTCTATATCTTTAATGTAATGTGCGATCTTAAGAGAAGAATGTAATTCTTGTGTAAGACCTTCCTTCTTAACCAAGAAAATTATGTTTTATCATATTCTTGCGACTGTTTTTACAACAACAAAAATATATGTTATTTTTCCCGCCATATGAGGGGATAACTCAGATAATGTAACTTGTATACTGGTTACCTATTTTGTTTTGTTAAAAGAAAACGAGTCCCGTGATCATTTTTTTTTATTTCTGAAGGCCCATTATAAGAGCTATCGTCTCATATTTTATCTTAAAGCTTTTTGGTTTAGTTGTCTTTCTATCCCAAGAAATTTTGTTTTCCACATTTTACCAAGGATGTAGCTTGAATAAAAGCCACGTGACCCATATTTTTTATATAAAACTGCATTTTATCAAATAATAAAAACAAATCTATGGATTTTGATTTAGTACGCCAACCCCAACTTCAACCTTTAGCAGCAGGGACAGATCCACCCATTTTAAAAAGGGGTTTCAGGGTATAGGGGGATTCCAACCATTATACTACCAACGATATTGCTAAAGCCCTTGATTCTGGAAAGGAAATCAGAGTTTTGATTTGTGATATCAGTAAAGCGTTCGGCCGGGTCTGGCATGAATACCTCCTTCATGAACTAGAAAAATATGGAATAAGAGGGGACTTACTGAAATGGTTCAAAAGTTATTTATCTGAGAGAAGACAAAGAGTTGTCATAGGAGGGCAGACCTCTGATGTTTATAGTATTAAAGCAGGTGTCCCTCAGGGCTCAATTTTTTTATTCATAAATGATATTGTATGTGACATATCATGCAACATCAGAATTTTCGCTGACGATACATTATTATATATAGTTGTTGAGAAAGAGTATGCTACAGCTGAATTAATGAACTCTGATATAGAAAAAATTCACTTATGGTCTCAACATTGGCTCCTCAATTTTAATCCAAGAAAAACTGAAACCATGACCATATCTAGAAAAACAGCAAAACCCCATAGTCCACCAATATATGTGAATGATACGCTGATAAAAGAAGTTGAATAACATAAACATTTAGGGTTATTTTTTCAAGAAAACGGCTGTTGGAAAAGTCATGTTAATTATATTATTGATAAAGCTACGCCGCGCTTAAATCTTAAAAGGAGTTTAAAGTTTAAGTTATCGCGTAATAATCTACAAGTTATTAATACCAGTTTCATTAGGCCTATTCTCGAATATGCGGATACTGTGTAGGATAACATACCAATTTATTTAAAGAACAAAATAAAGAGCATCCAAATAGAAGCGGCTCGTATAGTTACAGGTGCCACCAAACTTTGTTCTAAATCTAAACTTTATAATGATAATGGTTGGGTATCTCTGAGTGAAAGAAGATCCAGACATAAAATTATCAAATTTCACGAAATGTTTCATGATCAAGCTCCTAATTATCTGTGTAGTCTCGTACCTCAACAAATTTATCAAGTTTATAACTATAATACTAGAAGGGCATTGTAGAACTACTTTTTATCAAAATTCCTTCCTACCATCTGTTATTCGTGAATGGAACAGCCTTCCATAAGATGTAAGATGTAATTCATCAAAATTACACTTAAAAATTATATAAATCGTGATATTAAGAAAGTCCCTACATTTTATAATACTGGTTGTAGAAAAGGCCAAATACTTCACGCCAGACTCCGGTTGAAGTGCAGTGGCTTAAATGAACACCTTTTCCAGAAAAATATTGTTCTTTCAAGCCTCTGTATTTGTGGACAAGTTGAGAGCAGAAAACACTGCTAGAATGTCATAATTAAAGACCCATTAGGACACAAACCATTTCCACACTACCAAGATGTAATATACAAACATTATTATCAGGTAGTGAACTCATCAGTGATGAGGAAAACGAAAATATTTTAAAGTTGTAGAAAATTTGATTTTGGAAACAGGGAGATTTGGTTCATAAACATTTATTTTTTATGCCGATTTTTATGTTGAAACATTTACATATTTTCACAGCTACATGTGAGACCACAATTATAAAAAATGAGTTGATCACATTTTTCGATCAAACTGACTTCTGAGTAACGGCCAAACCACAGAATAAACATGTAATGTGAATTGAAAATTATATTATGCAAGTTTCTTATACTATGTTCCTAATTTTGTCATTTTTATTTAAAGGGAGTCGGGTTTATATAAGATCTTCTTGTTTCCGAATCCCTGTATTTCTATTGTATAATTGTATTTTGTGCACTTTTGAAAAAATAAAATATTGTTTAAACTAACCATATGTCCCAATACACAAGCATTGATCGTAAAATAAAGGGGTGGTTTCAACATTGATCCTCACCCCCTTGGATCCACCACTGAACAGATTACATTTGGTACGTGATCTACAACCGGATTGAACATTCCAGAGTTTTCATAATATTAAACAAACTTTTTTAACTTTGGTGGATAGTTGTCTCATTGGCAATCATACAACATCTCCTTATTTTTATATTAGGGTTTTCAACGAATACTATAATTAAATTTTATCACAATATCTTAAACATTAGAAATCATGCAGCTCCGTTCACGAGGAGAACATGTACATATGCAGGTAAATATGCATATTTTCTAATACATGTTGTGACAATATATCGTTTCTGAATTCTTATTTTCGTATTTTTAGAAGAAAATTCTAGTTAAAAGATAAAATTAGGTGCATCATCTCAAGATAAAAATTGAATGAAAACTTTAATTTTCCATTTTCAGCGACAAACAATTTAAAAAGAGGAATACTCATGAGAACTTGGTTTTTAATTTGGCATTCAAAATTTTGGTTATTTCTGTAAACAATACAATTATTGCAATACTTTGAATTAAATTTGAAAAATATTGTAAAGATGCTTACTTATAAAGATTTTAAATAAAAACGGAAACACAATGCTAGTTTTTATAGTATCCTTCATTTGAAAAACATCACTGTCAGATGTAGAATTTAAAATAAAGCCAATGTTGTCTAAAGTATTTCATGCAAGGTACTTACACGTGCAAACAGCAACAGAGAAAACAGCGAAAGGAAGAGCATTGCTTTCGTCTTTCCTGCACAACTAGTAGTAACGAGGGATGCTACATGTTTACTATTTATAAGGAATTTAATATAATTACAACTTCATTTATTGCAATTATTTAATTATCAATTTGCTAAAGTTACATCATAAATACAAAAATAACGTTTGTTACATAAATAAAAAATACAAAAATAACGTTTGTTACATAAATTAAAAAATACAAAAATAACGTTTGTTACATAAATAAAATACTTAATTTTCTCTATTGCTTCAATTTTTGCATTTGCTTACATAGTTGAACTTAAAATCATATATTACATGATATATTATTTGCCAGAAAAGTGGTGTTGTTATCTATCAAACCCCTCTTTTACTTTAGTAATTATTTCCACTAATTAACAAATTTTTCTTGTTGATGAAACATGCTTATTATGTAAAACAAACGTCACTAGTATTGTTTTCAAAATAGATATAATATTTCAAGAAATGTTTGTTTATCATGATAGAATACTCCTAATTTTATATGGAACCATTTCTTTTGATTGTATTTACTTCACAAGCTACAAATCTAATGTGATATACAATAGAAGAGTATATGTCCTTACAATATGGCATTCGAAATTTATAAGTCGAAGACAAACAGGTAGCACCATGGCAAAAAAAAAAATAAAAAACTGAGCAACACGCAAAAACTGGGTTCATCTCAGGTGCTCCGGAAGGGTAACAGATATAGATATAGGAAGATGTGGTGTGAGTGCCAATGAGACAACTCTCCATCAAATAACAATTTATAAAGTAAACCACTACAGGTCAATGTACGGCCTTCAACACGGAGCATATACGTCTACTAAAATTCACAGTATCATAACATCGATCATGTGTTTACCGTGCATGCGGCTCTGACATTATTTTGTAATATTCTGAATTGTTAATCAAGTTTTACTCTTTTTGATGGTTCAAAACTATAAATTCGAATATATTTCGTCAGTTTGAGACATTTATTTCCAAATTAGTTGTGTAAAATAGAGGCGACAGTTACCGAAGGAACATCCAGACTCATACATCGAAAATAAACTGACAATGCCATGACAAAAGACAAATAAAAACAGACTAAAAGACAAACAACAGTATACAAAACACAACATAGAAAACTAACCGAGAATTCGAAAATATATTGCAAAATATCATAGTTATGTAAAAGAAAGCGAAAGATAACTAAGGGACATCCTAACTCATAAGTTGAAAACAAACTGACAACGCCATGAAAATAAAATGAAAAACGATCAAAAGACAACACATACATAACACAACATAGAAAACTAAAGACTGAAGCGACCCGAACACCACCAAAATTCGGAGATGTAGATGGTGAATTTAGTTTCTTCTCCCATTACAAACAAAAATCAAAGTGTTAGTAACAATTATGTTCTTGTTTCACAAAATACTGACTTCATGAGTTTAACTATACTTTGTTCTCTATCCTTTATCTAATTGGCTCTGACAATAAGGTTGTCGCAGATACCCGCATGTTGCAAGGAAGAGAACCAGCCTTGCGTTTCACTCGTAAACAAAAGTAATAATGTTTTCTTAATCTCACACATTTTCAAAAGGTTTATACTATTCCGGTTCGTGTAACACTTATCAATCCAAAATTTTAAAAAAGTTTTCAAATTTTTTTTTTGGATTTTGATCAAAGTTTTAAAATATCAAAATTCCAATTTTGTTTTTTTTGAAATTTTAAAAATTTCACCAAATAATTAAAATTTAAAAATTATAAACTCCGTTTTAAAATTTAATAGTTTAGATATTTAAGCAAACTTTGATAATACTAAACTGAACGTACAGTTTTGATCATTTCGATTTTTGAAAGTTTGAATGTTTTGATTTTTGAATAAAATATAGGAAAGGGGAAAGGACTAAAAAGTGGATGCCTGTTACAAGTGCGAAACGGAATAAGAACGGAACGAAACAAAATGATATTTACAAAACCATATCAAAACGAAAACAATATTTTTTGAAAAAAAAATATATATATATAATATAAAACAAGAGTCTATCTTGCTTTATCTACAGGATGAAAATGGTAAATATTATTCTTTGAATCGAAAAATTAATTAGTTAGACCTGATTTTGACACACTTTGATTCTCTAAATAAATGAACAACAAGCAGAAATTATTTGTCAACTTTGTGATTACTGCTCTAAATGTTGTTATTAATAGTATTTAGATATAAGAAGATATGGTATGAGTGCCAATGAGACAACTCTCCATCCAGGTCAGAATATGTAAAAGTAAACCATTATAGGTCAAAGTACGGTCTTCAACACGGAGCCTTTGCTCACACCGAATAGGAAGCTATAAAGTGCCCCACAAATGACTAGTGTTAAACCATTCAAACGGGAAAACCAACGGTCTAATCTATATAAAAAACGAGAAACGAGAAACACTTATGAACCATTTCTCTGTATATTTGACTTGGATACCTCCACGAAGGGCTTCAATAATGGCTCATTTTTCAGGTGGGGATCTAGGAGTATGAAAAGGTTGGTCCCAGTTAGCCGACGTTTGGACTGATGCTTGTAAAAAGTGTATGCATTTATCAAATATGTAGCTCCACTAGGGGGTTGGCGGGCTCCCTTCCCCCTTAGATCCACCTCTGTTTTAAATAGCGAATAAAAGGAAAAGGGATATTTAATTTTTTTTATTAAAGTTGTTGTTTGCAATCAACTTTGAACAAAGTAAAAGTATCCAGCTACGTCCAGTCAGAATCCAGAATCAGGCGTGTAGTGAGAGTGCCACCGACGTAAAGAACCCCTGCAACAACTCGTTGGTTACCTGTTGCAAGGCAAAATGTCTGTCCCTATTCAACATACCCTCATTTGCCAGTGGCGATCCATCTTAAGTTTGCCGATCTTCGTCCTGAACGAATTCTATATTATTATTCCTATTATATTCATTGTTAATTTGATATTGTCCTGAACATGCATGAAATATTTGCAACTTGAAGTTTAGCAACCAGTAATCAATCATTTGAAATAGGCCATTTATATATACATTATAAAGAAACTAAGGTTTCAACTCCGTCAAGTAAAGTTGACTTTATATGGATTTTGCTATTTTTAATGTCCCTTTTGGTCATTCACCTCTTCAATTGTTTCGGTTCTTATATATAATTGGCTTTCAAATATGCAGCTTTGATCGTTCCGAATGTAGGTAAGTATAGAAAACGCTTCGGAAGTATGCCGTCAAGTGTTATTTAATTTTTTTTATTGGCTATTCCATTCACTGCAAATGTTATGTTCAACGGGAAATAGTACATGGGCGGATTAATGTTTTTGTTACTATAATTTTATTTTTATGGGGTCTAAGTTTCTTTGTAATTTATATATAAACGGCTTATCTTAAATGATTGATCATTGACTGCTTAACGTCCAGTGGCAAATATTTCATGCACGTTCAGGACGATATCAAATTAACAATAAATACAAAAAGAAGGTCCTGTAATAGAATCCGTTCAGGATGAAGGTCGACAAACTTAAGATCGTCACTGGAAAATTGGGGTATATTGGGTTGGGACAGACATTTTGCGCGTCACTCTCTCTACACATCCCATTCTGACTGGTCGAAGCTACATACTCGTACTTTGCTCAATTTAAAGTCTATTGTCATACAATTTAAGTTTCAAATGCGCAAATAACAAATACGAAACTACCCCTTGATAAAAAAAATCAAATATCCCGTTTCCTTTTAATTCGCTATTTAAAAACAGAAGTTGATTTAGGGGGCAAGGGTCCGCCAACCCCTAATGGTGTTACATATTTGATAAATCAATATACTTTTTACAAGCATCCGTCCAAACGGTGGCTAACTAGGCCTCCACCTTTTCAAATTCCTGGATCTGCACCTGAAAATGTACCAGTATTGAAGTCCCTCGTAGCGGTTTCAAAGTCAAACATACAGACATATACTATTAATAACCACATTTAGAGTAGTAATCACAAAATTGACAAATAATTTCTGCTTGCTGTTCATTTATTTAGAGAATCAAAGTGTGTCAAAATCAGGTCTAACTAATTAATTTTTTTGACTTAAAGAATCATATTTCTCATTTTCATCCTGTAGACCAAACACTCTAGCCTCTAGTTTTATATTGTATATAGTTTTTCATGATATATTGTTTTCGTTTTGATTTGTTTTTGTAAATATCATTTCGTTTCGTTCCGTTCTTATTCCGTTTCGCACTTGTAACAGGTATCCGGTTTTTAGTCCTTTCCCCTTTCCTATATTTTATTCAAAAATCAAAACATTCAAACTTTCAAAAATCGAAATGATCAAAACTGTACGTTCAGTTTAGTATTATTAAAGTTTGCTTAAATATCTAAACTATTTAATTTTTAAACAAAGTTTATAATTTTAAAATTTTAATTATTTGGTGAAATTTTCAAAATTTAAAAAAAATTAAAAATTTGGAATTTAAATATTTTAAAACTTTGATCAGAAATCCAAAAACCTAAAATTTGAAAACTTTTTAAAATTTTGAATTGATAAGTGTTACACGGACCTATTCCCTCCTTTTAAAGACGTGCAAAAGAATTGAGACCAAGGGCCTCGTAATGAACTGATTGGTGTAAAAAGTGTTGTGTGATTGCGTTAGGTGTGTTTGGTGTAATTCTTGACAGTAAATAATACAAGTAATAGCTTTTCTAAAAAGCTTGCCGTGTTTTAGCTTCTGATTTTTTTGAGTTTCACCCATTCAAAATATTGCAATATAGTATTTTAAGTATTACAATTTTCTTTTTGTGCGTGGTAATTTTTAACCCCTGGAAAGAGCTTAATTTCTAAATCACTCGTTTCTGCCTGTACGTATTTCGGTAAACTTCTCTATGAATCATTTGTTCAGCAGACATGTCATTTTTTACTCTCTGTTTAAGAAAAGTATGATCAATATCTTTCATTAATTGTCCCGATAAACCAACTTACAAACATTTTAGATCCCAATGATTCTTTATTATATTGGAACTTATTATCCCTATATCCTACTTAAGCAGGTTCCAGTAGTGTATAGGGTACATGTACATAGTTCCTGCGGGAAAATGTCTAAGGAGAAAATCGGTTTAAAGTCGGTTTTGAACGTGTCGACAAATTAACATATTACGAAGTAAAGTAAACTTTTCGTCACTTTCTTTTTTTTTATATTGGTCTTTTTGATAGTTGTTTGTAGCTGTGTATCAATCCGATGAGTCATCCTGTATTTAAATGGTTTTTGCAGTTAGGTCTTACATAATAGAAAAGAAAGGATATGGGGTATCCCCCCAGAACACAACATCAGTACATGCACAGCAAAAACACAAAAAGCAAAGGAACAGCGCTTTTGTTGATGTATGTTGCGCTGAAACACCGTTGTCCCAGGTAAGGGGTGGATTGTGCACCCGCAAAGATGGTTAACCCCCGTTGTGTCTGTACCAAAATCCCGAACCTGGATTTCCTTGGTTGTCGTTTCCTGCTGTGTATTAAATTTGCTTTTCGTTTATAATTGTTTTGTACTTAAATGATCACATACTGTTGGTTTTCATTCATTCAAAATATTGCTCTGCATATAAATTGTAATTGGTTGAAAAAGTAGAATAGATCAAAGGCCAATATAGTATTGTGGTTTGTTTTAACATTTGTCATGTCGGATCCTTTTATTGCTTCCAATACAGTAAGAGTATTTTTCCTTGTAAAATGTCGTAGGGAGACGTATATATGCTAACATCCATGTCATTTTTTTCTCTGGTAGATAGTTAACTCATTGGTAATCATACCACATCTTCTTATTTTTATGTTATACATATCTGACTGACTTATTTTCTGGACCGTTTCAAGACATGTTTACTAAAACTATGATTTTGAACACTTGCCAGCACTGTTAAAGGAGACGTGACACGATTTTTTTTTTTTTTTTTTTTTTATTAAATTGATAAATATTAGTCTTAAAACATGTTTTGTACAATTTTGCTGGTCGAAACCTGATCAATCGGCATTTTTTAGGTCAAAGAATCCAGCGCTTGTCATAATGAATTATTTTTAATTAGATAACGATCACGTGATAGCGCTTACGTCAGTGGTTACAAGCTGGGAAAATGTCTCTAACTGGACGATGTCGATACACGATATTGACAGCACTTTTCCCGATTACTGACAAACTACAAAGACAATTGACCTCATCAATTTGAGCCATTGTGTGTGGAAAATAACCAAGAAAAGGATATTAATTCTTCATGCGAAAAATCCAACAACGACGATTTTTCAGACAATACCGATCTGATTATTACCATACATATGGGTTTATCTGATGAATAAATTTAATAAACCGCTTTCCTCATTTCTTTTTATTTAAATAAAACTACTTAAAATCATGATTGAAAATATAAAATTTTATAATTATTGATGATCAAATTGTTCTTTTTTTCTTCCTGTTACGGTAATGTTATAATTATGTGTGCGCCAGAAGCAAAAAGAAAAAAGAAAAAAACGATTGTAAAAGTCAAATAAGGCGTTCACAAAGGATACATTTTTTATTTTGTTTTGTTTACGTAGAGACTTTAAATGGGTATAAACTATCACCAAAAGTTATGCTTATAATATTTTTTGTTGGAAACCATACATCACGCCAAGGATTTCTATAGTGACAAATCCTTTATCACACTTTTTCTGCATTAGGATATTCAATTAACAATTTTATTACTTTCCCCCTTTTATGCAAACAATTCAATATTTTATTTACGTCCCACCTTATGTCTAAAATTAAACAAAACAAAACATTTATTGGAGGCTGTTAGTAATTAAATTTTGACACCTATAGCATACTTGACCAGGTGAAAGGTAAGAAGGCACCTGTATTGTGATTAAGTCACGAATTATGTTATTTACCTTTTAAAACCATACATTTTAAAGAAAAAAATACTATAGTTTTATGTTGAAATAATTAATATAGTTATATTACACTTCTAATATTATAAACGGTACCAATTTTTCTGCACCAGATGCGCATTTCGACAATCAATGTCTCTTCAGTGATGCTCGAGGCCAAAATATTTGAAAATCCAAAGCTTATTGAAAATATGAAGAGCTATAAACCAGAAAGGACCAAAAAGTATAGCTAAAGCTGGGCAAGGAATCAGAGCTTTGCATGAGGGAGATACATTCCTTAACTTTAAATAATTTCCAAAATTTTGTAACAGCAAATTTTAATAACACAAAATCCGTATTTTCACCAGTACCAAAGTACTGGCTACTGGGCTGGTGATACCCTCGTGGACTATCAGTCCACCAGCAGAGGCATCGACCCAGTGGTAGTAATAACATAAACGGTACCAATTTTGCTGCACCAGATGCGCATTTCGACAATCAATGTCTCTTCAGTGATGCTCGAGGCCAAAGTATGCAATTCCATTCAAACCCTTAAAAATCTAACTTCAAATTTAAGGAATTACACAAAGTAAATTCAAATTCACATATAGGTCCTTTGCGGTGTTATAGGGACCGCTCTTCCAAATATCATTAAGCAATCAATTCGTTTATTGCGTCCAGGAAAATATTCACAACACATAATGTTAAATTTTCAATCGGACTGAGCATGAAAATGTTTACATGTAACATACTTCAGTCTTCGAGAACATGAGTTATGTATTAGTTGTATTTATGCGTTATCTCTATTGTTTTTACGTTAGTGGTTATAGTTATTATGTACTGCTGTAAGACCACTATTTTTTTTGGGGGTGTTGGCGCTTATAAACATAAACCCCCCGACACATTTTGAATGTGACTGTCTTAAATCAGGAGCATGTAGATCAGTGGTTGTCTGTCAAATGTTTTCTGCGGAAAATATTTTGTTATAAATAAGTTAGTTTTCTCGTTAAAATTGTTTTACATTTTCATGTTGAGAACTTTTGTAGCCGAATATACGATATAGGGTTTTCTCATTGTTGGAGGCTTTACGGTTATACCAAATGATTGGTTCAAACGTCACTTTCTTCATTTATTATTAAGTTTCCATTTTAAAAAGACATGTTTTTCATCATCTGAATCTTTACCAACTAGATAGTTGTCAATAACTATGTTCGATGTTCAATATAAGAATGTATAAGACTTATATGATTCATATTCTCGTATCAATTCCTTGTTTGCTTTTTATGCTTTTGTCTAATAATTTCTTTTGAAGTTATAGACTTGCAAGCATACAGGAATATTACTGTTCCATCTCAAGAAGTCAATTAAAAAAGGGCATCTGTTATAAACCTTTTTATATCTGCATATTCTTAAAAGCAATAAAAATAAGATCTATATACAGGTTGTCTATAATTAGTTATCAACACTGGTTAGGGTATTTAATATTGGTGGTGCATAGGGTATTGTATGGTCGTACTACAGGTATTCATTAAACATCAGTTAGTTGTACCAGAGACATATAATACAAGAGATTCGCAACTCGGCGAAATCCCGTAAAAACACGCGGCCACTAGTTAAACCTCGCGCGATCTCATTAGGTAATAAAGTCATTAATAAAAGTATTAAAAGTATTCGAAGTAAGGACGAATGTTTAAACATAACATAAACTGTTTCAGTGTTAAATTTATCATAATTAATTAAATAATTTGAGTTCATATATAATTATTTATTTTAATGTAATTTTGATTTTAGATTTGTATTATTGAAAAAGAGACTAGTATAATAGTCCCAGCCTCTACCAAGAAATTTGTTTTACATGCACACGTATAAAATTGCGGTTTTTATCCAACGCAATCATAAGTTTGAATGTTGTTTTCAATTTAGACTTGGATATATATAAATATATATATATATACATCAATAAGTCTTTTTATTACTTATTTATTCTAGTATAATAGTCCCAGGTAGAGGGGTCTAAATACAGCACAAACAACATTTTTCAAAAGACCAAAATAGTGAAAAAGTATATTTTAATAAAACGCATTTGACTAACAGGTCGAACAACGGATGTTCTTAAATCCTGCTGACTGCCATTGGCGATTGCCAATCTATATATATATATATGGACGGCACTTTCAAAGTGGCAATAGGAGGTGAAGTAAAATGGGCCGAGTTTTAACTTTGTTTGTATTTGATTAATCTCATCATTAGAACACATTTTATCAATAAAAAATCATTAGAATGAGTTTTTTGTAACTTTTAAATATACTTGCATGCTTTAGCTGTGAAAGGTATTGGCATTATCCATTAGAAAAATCGTGAGGCGTAGAACCTTTTTTTATAACAATAGCGAGTTTTTACCCATAAATCCATCGGAATAATCGGCTTTCCGGTGGCCATGTCATTTCATTGGCTGTTATATAGACTCTTCTAGAGTTGCGAATCTCTTGTATTATATGTCTCTGGTTGTACCTGTAATACTGTAACAATAATATATTCCAATCTCACCTGTGCCCTCGGCAAAACCAACATCCAGGATGTTCACATTTAGAGCTTATGAAGTAATATTGCGTAATAACTATCAATACCCCATGTAGCGAGACACTTGAAGCTTGCAACTTCAAACGAGACCTGAAATTGCGATACTTAATCACCTGTACCGTACACCTGTGACCTATGATGAACTCATGGCATGGTACCCGAGACCCCAAATCTGGATTCCTTATGAAAGTGGGCGGAAAGAAGTGTAGTTTGGGTTTGTTAAAAAGTCCCATCTTTATACCTTCTAAGTCCGCGTGTCATTCGAAAAACAGAAAATATCATGTCAATATTCTTTTTAATTATATTGTTGAATCCATAGGCATCACATATAATCATTGTTTATCACTGTCATGCGTAATATTGGATAATAATCGAAACTAAATTTGCGTTGTACCCATATATGTCAGTATAAATGAAAGGAACCACTGACGTAGTAGCCTCGTTCTGAGTGACTTCCGGGATGAAAATATGCATATTTGACAAGTCGATAAATCATTGCATTAAAATCTCATTAAAATGCATATTTTACCAAATATTTGACACTTATATTGCTATCAATGTATTTTAGGGGAAAGTTAAGTATAAATAAACATTTTGAAACACATATTGAAAATCGTGTCATGCCTCCTTTAACATGCATCGGGCATAAGGTCAACTATATATCATTTGTTGTCAGAACATTATAATACAAACATGTACATCTAGCTGTAATTTTTGTTTTCTCAGATGTTAGCAGATGGAGTTCGTTCATGTTCATTGTCTTAATGTCTCCTAAAAATGTGTATTTAATTTTGCTATTTAGGTAGGTTATGTGCTGATTACATATTTTTGAAAGTCATTGTGAAATTATACACAATTATTTTTTTAAATTTAGAGCTGGAAATATTGTAAATACATGTGTCCATTGCAGAAACCTGAGTGTTGGCCTTTGACCTTAATTTGGTTGCTGCCTTATTTATGATACACAACATCTCCTTTTATTTACACAAATGAATCTGGCAACGCTTTGAATATTTCTACATACATGTATACTTGCTTTCATAACACCTAGCTTACGGGACTGAAAAAAAACCAAGCCACTGGACCTGTACCGACGAGTATGTGTATGAAATACCCCTAACCGAAAACGTTACATGTATTAATCGTGTCGACACATGTTTACATCAATCATCACCCTCTTCCATACTATCCTGTAGAACCGGGCTAAATGGACATTAAATTTAATCGTAAAAAAGACATTTGAAGATACCTGCTTTCAAATTTATTTTTTTACATTTTTTAATTATACCAGTTAATAGATACGTATCTTTAATTTTTGTTAACTACAGACAGAAGCAAACGCGATCCTTCCTATATAAGTTGTTATGAACGTGACATTTAAAAATGGCTCTGCACAATCACGGCAGTTTGTTTCATGATATAGTGTTTAGTTAAATCACTATACGTGTGCATTTTATACAAAACAAAATCGCTGATGTTTCGGCTATTTATAGATAATATGTAATAGCATTATCCCGTATAACGATACGCATGAGTGATAACTAACATTATTGGTGCTTTCGGTAACTCAGGAACTGATATAAAATACACTAAGGTTTACAAGTTAATTATGAATACGAAAGTTAGAATAATATTTATATCTGATGTAAACAGAATGGAATAATAAACACAGAACGGAACTCAATTAATTTGATTTACTTTTGCGATTGACCTTGTGTCATTAAAATATCAATTCAACCCTTCACTATCAACTTGAGTGAAGACTTCACAGTTATTTTCATGACCTACTATCCTGATTTCCCCCCGGCCTCATTTACTGTGCGGATACGCTTACATATAATAGATACACCCCAATATTACCCAATCAGACGTTAAGAAAGCTTTACTTCACACGAAATAAGCTAATATTTACCAATGAAAATCCCTTAACAGAATTACCCCCATTGTGACGTGAAGCGTACGTGTGACTATTTAGACCGAGTCTCATGTGACCCAGTACTATAAATATCAATTTGTTTTTTAATTATTTTTTTTCTACATGTATTTATTATTTTAATTGTCACAGCAACAAAGCGCGTCAATATAATGGATGCCGTTACACTACACATTCATACTCTTATTATTTCTCCTCTCGTTTTCTTCTTCGAACTCTGAATTCAATTATACATAGAAATATTAAGGAAATAATGACAGTTACTCCAAGAATATATAATTTCATTTCTTCACAGAGGTAGATGTTATATATGTACGCTATTGCTAGCCCCATAGCTTGGAACATCAGATAACTAGAAAATGCTATTTCTGGATTCTGATGAAATACTGATCCTAATAATGCTGAAAAAATAAACAAACAAAACATTTAATTCAAATAAAGCAGCAATTTGTCATATTATACAATAGTTTAATTAATTCCTGATATAACTATGAAACGTTGGATTTTTTTTTTTTTTTTTTTTTTTCATTCGGCTCACAGAGCATTTGGAATGCGTAACAGGTGATTGTAAGTGTGAAACAACGATAAATAATATCGTATCAAAGAATGTCCGTAGTTACCGAAAGCTAGGACCAAAGAAATTAGGTACTGAATTATAGTGTTTTTACTCTAAAATAGGAGAGTGTACAACAATGTCATATACTGTACAGTGCAATCTTTTCAAACCTGTTTTTGCCAAAGCCTTTCATTTTAAGGAGAATTTACACTTAGGAAGCATTATATTAGAGGGACAATAATTTTATTGATGTCAGATTTTGCCTATCACAACCAGATAACACTTCATACTTTATAACATGCGACTGTATTTTTTCTGAATGTTAAAAGCTACAATGTCTACCATTATATTCTAACCTCTTTGCATATTTCAACAATAAATTAATGTGATGAAATTTGTCATCTTGTGGTAAACTATAAATTGTTGACGGACATATAAATTGTTAAATGAACATTATCCGGACAGTCTAAACATTCAGGTAAACAATGTAAATAACTATAATTTGTAAACATACCATCGCTCTGAGCTTGCCATACTGCATCTGCTAGTCCCCACACAGCTGGTATAACAAAGAAAAGTTCAAATGGAACCTGGCCACTTAACGACCATACACGTAGAAAAGCCAGGACACCTAAATTAAGGAAAGCGCCGAAAAAGAACAATACTAGTCTTCCGGTATATTTAGCTATTATTCCAACTAGTAAAGACCCAACTGTATCACAAACGCCAAAGCATATCATTGTGTAACCAATCCATTCTATACCAAGTTTACAGGCAACGAATGACTGAAAAAAATCAGGTCTTCATTATATTTATTAAGCATATCTATAAAACACAGTATAATTTAGTAGATATATTTACAAATAGATATAGGAAGATGTGGTGTGAGTGCCAATGAGACAACTCTCCATCCAAATAACAATTTATAAAAGTAAACCATTATAGGTCAATGTACGGCCTTCAACACGGAGCCTTGGCTCACACCGAACAACAAGCTATAAAGGGCCCCAAAAGTACTAGTGTAAAACCATTCAAACGGTAAAACCAACGGTCTAGTCTATATAAAAAACGAGAAACGAGAAACACGTATAAATTACATAAACAAACGACAACTACTGTACATCAGATTCCTGACTTAGGACAGGTGCAAACATTTGCAGCGGGATTAAACGTTTTAATGGTACCAAATGAACAGATACACTTACATGTAAGCGATTAAATGATTGATATTTTAATCTTAGATATATGATATTTTGTTAGTTTATTGGCTTTGCACTAGCTGTCAGTAATTGCTAGTACTCTCATAACTGTAATTTGTGCTTTTTTCGTTATGAGGGATGTATAAATTCCCTACCACGTCCGGTCTGTGTTTTCAGCATTGTATCGATCTGATGAGTTAAGCCTTTTTCAACATATTTTTAAGGTTTGTTCTTATGTTGTTACACCAGTGTTTCAGGTTAGGTGGAGAGTTGTCGCCTTCAACCACGTTAACCCCGCCACATTATAGATGTGCCTGTCCCAAGTAGAGCTTGTAATTGAGTGGTTGTTGTTGGTTCGTGTCGGTCATATTTGTGTTTCGTAAGTTGTTTTGTTATAAATTAGGCCGTCAGTTTTCTCAGTTTAAATGTTTCATATTTTTTATGTCAGGGCCTTTTATAGCCGACTATATTAGTTAAGGTATGAGTTTTTTCTCATTGTTGATGGTCGTTAACATATGATATTGGTTACATCCACTTCATTTGAACTTTGGTGGATGGGCAATCGTACCACATCTCCTTATTTTCAAAAAAATATTGAAAATTTATTTCCGCAACTTCGGAAATTTCTAATTCTATTTTTTTAAATTAAAATACATATTACCAAGGATTTGTATCCTTGATGTTACCAAACTTTTTTTACTCAGTATATACTTACTGTTGTGAACTGGGCAAACATCAGAACCTGCTCCATGCCGGTATAAAGTGCGAACGGAATTATCATGGCCATATTTAGATCGGTACAAAGTACTTTCAAATTAGCAGCTAATCGTTCTTTCAAAGTAAAATATTTGTCACTCATGGATGATTTGATTGGTTTAAGAACAAAAACTGTCAGAAGTAAACCAATAAATGTAGTCCCTAAATATATGCTAATTAAAGTAATTTCTAAATGGTGGTCCGGTTTAATGACTGCTTCTGAAGTCTCATTTCCGTTACTGATCGTCTGCTCTGATGGGCAATACTGAGCACCACAAAAAGTGTTGTTAGTCTGTTCCGTCGATGCACCGCCTAGCTGGAACACTGCTGACGAAATCAGATTGCCCCACACTTGCGTGCTTTGACAAGCCATGAAAAATATTCCAAACAATCGACTAAGTATTGCTTCTAACGATTCTCCAGTTATTTTGTGATAGTCTAATGCTATCATCGTCACATAGCATGATTGCGCCGTCCATAATAGTCCCGACGATAAACCTACAATAGCGCCACCTGTTATCAAAATATACGGCTTTGGATAGTAGTTTGATGCAACAAAAATACACTGACAAATACATGCAACAATAAGCGCTCCTTTAGATCCAATGTAACTTATAACTGTTGGAGCTATGAAACAGGAAATAACTCCACCGGAAGTCAATGCCGCCAACGAATAAAGCCCAGTCTCAGCATTTACTGCAGCCTCTAAGTTTTGCAGTCCTGAATATGCTGTAAAAACGAACAGCCATATAAAGCATATTGTCACAAAATTGAATAACAGCTTCCTTTTTTGTTTCCTTAAGTTTTCTTTATGTAAATTTTGTTTTTCGATGATAACATCCATTATTAACTTTGATGGTTATAAGAGTCACAGTATCTAAAAGTAGTTAACTAAATGCACTTTATCGATTTGCACTTTGTGTTATCAATAGTTTTGTTAATCAATATTAGATTAAATTTTACCTCCAATGTACTGGTTTGATCGTAGATGTGTAAACTACTGACCGGCCAGCTTCAGGACACCTTTAAGATTACGGAAATCTTGTTATAGTTACCGGATAATAATTATGTAATATAGATACAATGAATAAGCGTTGATTCTTGAAAAAGAAACCATGAGCCCGGAGGGCGAATGGTTTGTTTTTCATGAATCAACGCTTATCCATTGTTTCTATAACTTAAACTATTGTGTTAATGTCTTTTCAAAATTAAAGCCTTTTCTTAATTAGAAGGTATTGTAAGTGAGTTTAAATAACCATGGTATCATGTTCAACGATGCATTACTAAATATAAGATCACAACTAACTGGTTAGAAAAAATACAAATATAACACAACACGTCTGCCTTTAAATTATCAGGCATCTGAATACTATCTGTGTTTACAAAATAAGACATATTCGAACTTATTTCTAATAAAATTGAGAATGGAAATGGGGAATGTGTCAAAGAGACAACAACCTGACCAAAGAGCATATATAAAGTATAAGTATGTTACCGAAATTTCTAGCAAGAAGCCTAATTCTATGCACATCACGGTTTACTCGCATAGGAATTTGCGAATAAACATTTGTAAAATTATGTAGTAAAACAGATGAAATCTTACTATATTTATAAAACAAAAATGGACAAATTGAATGTAATCATTTTCGTTTCAAATATGTGAAATAGCCAATAATAATCCAAAAATAAATGGTAAAACTCGCTATTATAACAAAAATATCCACAATTACATACAAAATAAGAAAAAAGAAAAGCAGAAAAACTAAAGAATAGGGACAACAAAGTGAATACAGGGATTCGAACCTAAACCGACAAGTCCCTACTTTTAACTTGACTCTTTAACTCATTGATCTTAACCATGCTAACCTCGCGGCTACTAACTTATACTATACGATTGCCTATTATATATATATAAAGGTACAAGCCCTGTGTGTCCGTTGTATATCATATGTTCATTTATATATATAAAATAGACTTTTAAATTGTAACCAATTGGTAGCCGAGAGGTTTCGTCGATATGTTGATGTCAGTCACACATAACAGATTTCAAGGACGGGTTCGATTCCCAGTGAAGGCATATAAAATTACAAAAATTAAAGGTAAGTTTTTAAATTAATTCCATTAGTGAAAAGAAATCAGCAAATTAGCTAATTCAAACTTGATGAAGTTAGGCACACAAAGGAAACAATTGAATATAATTTGGTGAATCCATTTCAGCGACATATTTAGAAAGCGTTGATTCTAGAAAAAGAATCCACGGTAAATGAATAGGCTGACGTCACGACAATGGTTTAAGTACCCATATTATACTGGACATGTCTTTTTCGTTGTTATTCAAGTCTTATAACTCCTTTTAACAAAACTAATAGCAACTTATTATTCTTTCTATAATTTTTTACTTTTTTTTAACGAATATCCATATTAAAATGTACGCAATACAAATACAAATTCAATTTCAAAATGAGAATGTCCGTGTATCAATGTTTTACAATGGTCAACCATGCTAGTTAAGTAAATATCAATTCAAATGTTATCATGATGTTCAAGGTGAAATTCCAACGAATACAGAATGGCCGACAAACCTTTTTAATCCTCAAGATTTAAGTGTTTCCACATCAACAGAAAATCTCTACATATTTGTACATATATATATATATATATATATATAACGATATACAAATGTGAACTCATATTTATCATAAAATTGAATAAATAGCAAAAGCTGGTCAAAACATTTTTTATACGGAAAATTATGACGCAAATCGTGGCATTAGGTTTCAATGATGACAATTCAGTATTAAGATATCTGCGTAATCTGCGTATGCATTAAAAATATTTACCAGAACAAGTTTATGTTTCACATTTTAAGCTTATATATCGTTTTTGAATTTTTTTGTGAAAAAGAATATTCTTGAATTCAATAAAATCGCGAACAAAAAAATCTTGTTTTTGCCAAGAGTTGGAATAAATAATTAGGATTGATTCAGGCGGGCGCACATTTTTTATAAGGAATACTGTCAACTGGTTATAAATCATGGATTGCTACTTGATGGTTTTGTTTGATTTTCTAAATTTAATGGCGAAAGTCAAAAGGGTCTTGTCCTATGTAGGAGATAATAAAAGTAAATACTACAGGGAATATGGAAATTATTAGTAATACACAAGATAAATTTCATTGTTTATTTGTGCCTCGTAAAAAAGTGAATAAAAAAATAATACGTGAATTGAAAACATAACAATTTAAATTATCCTCTCATCTGGTTTAAAAATAGTTACAGATTCAAGTATGAGTATAGGGTGTTCACAATGCATATGATATAAAATTGTTTACGTTTAGCTATCATTTGATGGCATCATTTCTTTGATAGAAGATAAATGCTAACAGTGAAAACGCTAAACCATGACTTTCTTAATTGTAAAGTTGAAGTCAGCTTCTTACGACTGATACGGTGCTTTTTGTCCGCAATTTGCTTTTTGTCCGCTTTTGCTTTTTGTCCGATAATTTTGCTTTTTGTCCGACACTTTTGCTTTTTGTCCGTTGCTTTTTGTCCGTTTTGCTTTTTGTCCGATAATTTTGCTTTTTTATCCGACACTTTTGCTTTTTGTCCGTTCCTTTTTGTCCATTTTGCTTTTTGTCCGATAATTTTGCTTTTTGTCCAATACTTATGCTTTTTGTCCGTTGTTTTTGGTCCGTTTTGCTTTTTGTCCGCTGATTTTGGTTTATGTCCGATATAAAAATGTGTATATTGTTTGCAGGTTTCATTTTGAACCATGCCCTTTTTGGAGTTAAATACAGACCATACTCACTTTATAAATGATTTGTACATGAAGTATTCGTTTCTTTCACTAGATATAAGAAGATGTGGTATGAGTGCCAATGAAACAACTCTCCATCTAGTATGATCAATATGTTTTGAATTTATAGCTCACTTACGTTTAAAATGATTCATTGGAAAAGTTTTAGAAGATCGTTATTATGAGCATTTATAATTTTGACATACAATTAGTTTCGCCTGAGAAGAGCCCAACATAATACAAAATATAGGTATGCAAGTCCGACGTCATTATCTTTTGGTATATATTTCTTTTATTTCAGATGTGAAGAAGATCCGAATGCTTCAAATTTTGATACTAAAGCTTTATGTTTCAATGACATAATTTTCAATTTTCCTTGATTTAATTTTCGTTGATTCGTTTGTGTATAGTTTGATTGTAGGGTGCACATGTCCGACCGTTAGGTTTCAACTAACCTTTTGTCAACGTTCTATTTTTATGGTTCGTCTAACATTAACCTTATATTTTCATGTGCTATTTATTGGTCGATGCTTATTTTTCATGAGATTTTGGTGGGGTTTTTTTTAATAATCTCATAGTAGACCAAGTATATTTTCTGAAATGATTGTAATGTGAACATACTATTCGCAAATAGTATGTCTGAAATTTTATACATTTTTATGGTTTGTTTGTTTGTTTTAATGAGTGTGGTATCTTAGATAATAAATACAAAAATAGGTGGACAATATTGGTTGTATTGGATGATTGCAATATATAGATGTCTAATTGCATGTAAACTGACACTGCCCATACTTCGTCATTCATCGATCAATCTTGAGTTCTCGACATAGGCTAGATTTAATTTATGTATGATTTACATATCCGACAAGAAGTGTCAATCTGACCTTGACCTCAGTTTCATAGTTCATTGGTCAGTTTTAGGTATTGGTGGTTATAGGTCTGTATCTAAGATAATAATTAAAACATTCATGAAAGATACCATGCAGATGTATAACTGTATTTTCCAAACTCGCGTTTCCCTACAAAGGATTCATCGGTGTGGAACTTAAAATAATTGGTAAGATTGCCAATGAAACCATTCTCTACAAGAGACCAAAATAATGTCTTTGATGATAGAGACTACATGACACCGTACGACACTCAACGCGAAGCAGAAATCTTCACCTCATAGACAATGAAAAACGTGAAAATCATCGGCATCATTTATAATGCATAAACCTAGAAACCGAAAAGATAGCGTTAGAATAGATATAAGAATATGTGGTATGAGTGCTAATGAGACAACTCCAAGTCACAGTTTGTAAAAGTAAACCATTATAGGTCAAAGTACGGTTCAACACGGAGCCTTGGCTCACACCGAACAGCAAGCTATAAAGGGCCCCAAAAATGACATGTGTAAAACCATTCAAAGGGGAAAACCAACGGTCTAATCTATATTAAAAACGAGAAATGAGAAACACTTATGAACCACATCAACAAACGACTGAACATCAGACGTCTGTTTGACCTTGATCATCTCGCATTCTGCTTTCAATTCTATCATTTAGTTTAGCTTCTGATCACATAATGCTGTTTTTCCCCGTATAATCCATACAAAATGTGTCATTTTGTCACAACCTGTAGCTTGAGAAAATGCTCGATGAACTATCATATTTATTATATTTTTGAACATTTCACAATATTTACTGCGTTTTGGCAAAGTCTGAACAAATTCTATCATTTTTAATCTATACTCCCATACCACCTTAAAGACGATTTTCACCTCTTTTTTTCAGTTTTGTCATATATTATAGAAAATTATAATAGATAAAGATACACTTTAAATCACAAAAATGATCAGCAAGTCAATATCTACTAACAAGTCAAATTTTGCCGACATAGTTAAGTAGACTGTGACTCTTTATTGGAGTTATTGCCCTTAAATGAGGATTTTTTTTTATCCTCTTTTGTGTTTTGAGCAAAACTAAAGATGGAAGGAAACTAAACCGCACATGATCAGCAATACAAGATCAACAAAATAGATTTGTGAGATATATAAACATCATATGGTGTTTATATATCTCAACTTGTTCGATTCGCTCGTGTTTGTAACAACGTATTTGATTTCAACGAAAGAAATCTCTATATTACTGAAAAATTATTACACCAGGGTTTTCGATATCACAAACTAGTCAAAACATTTACTAAATTTTATCATCGGTACAAGGACATCATTCGTAAATATAAATCAACATGTAGACATCTTATACGTTCAGGTATGTCACATCCAATATTTTATGGTAATATTCTTTACAAAGCACAAAAATGTCGGCATTCACCTCAAAAGTTAACCAAACTTTTAAACAGACTTATTCGGAAAGGATATAGTTACGATACTGTTGTCAGGTCATTAAGGATTGCATATTTTGGTATCAATTTTGATTCACTCACAGGGTCGTTTGCATCGGATTAACACTATTATTCTAAAACCAGTTGTTGGCATGATACGGGTTATGTTCTTCGTATATATTTTATGATTGTATGATACTAAACCCCTAACGGGAGGGATTGTACTTGATTTTCATATGATGAAGACATAATCTTTCAATCAGTTTAATTGAGCTAGAGCTGCTAGTAGTCCTTTGTTAATGTATGTATCATTGTCATTTTGCTTAGTTTCTTTTATTACCTATTCTGACATCGGACTTGGACTTCTTTCAAACTGAGTTTTACTGTGCGTATTGCTATGTGTTTGTTTATTCTACATTGGCTAGAGGCAGGGTTTCCCCTGGGTCAATTTTCTTTTTCGCCATCTCTTTCGCCAAAACAATATATTTTTCGACACTTTCAATTTTTTTTCGCCAATAATATAAATATATTTTTCGTTTAAAATTTTCCTTCTTTCTAACAAAAAAAATCAGTTTGTCACATTGTTATATAAAAGTAAGAAGATGTCGTATGATTGCCAATGAGAAAACTCTTCACAAGAGACCAAATGACATAGAAGTTACCAACTATAGGTCACTGTACAACCTTCAACAATGAGTAAAACTCATACCGTATAGTCAGCTATAAAAGGCCCCGAAATGACAAATGTGAAACAATTCAAACGAGAAAACTAACTATATCTTTAATAATTCTTAATTTTTTTTTTAATGAATAAACACTCAATAATAACAAACATTTAGTTTTTAAAAGATACTGTAAAATTGCAATATAGATCATGAAATCATAATTTTTTACTTCTGCCGGGGAACACGGGATTCATCTATGATAGTTTATAAGGTGCTTCCCTTCTAGTTGAAGGATAAAGACTAAAGTCAGAGATTTTTCTTACTTTTGGATATTTTTCTTCTTAACAATAGTTTTCTTTTCCGGATCATCATTAAAAGAATAGTTTGGACGTAAAACTATGCCTCAAACACGTGCGTCGCTAAAACGATTGTAAATTATCCCTTTCAAAAATTATTTCTATCAAAAGTTATAGGATAACATTTAAAGTCAGAGACTTTTCTTACTTTTGAACATTTTTCGTCACAACATTTTTCCCCCCAGACAATCGTTAAAAGAAAAAGAGCAGACATAAAATATGCTTCAAATGCGTGCGTCGCTAAAACGTTGTAAAGTATCCACTTCAAAACAATTATTTCAATCAAAGTTGTAAAAAAATGACATGTGAAGACAATTAACCACATCATTTCATGAAACAATACAATCAACACCTTTATTAATTATAATCCTTTGTAGCCGATAGGTATAAAATGCAAACAGCTGATTATTGATTTTCTATCAAAATCGTAACGAGTTCAAGGTGAATTTCCAGTATTTTCTGATCAGGGAAAAATTCCGAGTAACCGGGAAAAAGTCTGAGTAACCCGAAAAAAGTAAAAAATGGACGAAGTCGAACCGTCATATTTCTTTCGCCAAATTCTTTCGCCAATAACGAATTTTAATCGCCACAATTTTTATTTTTTCGCAAAATGCGAAAATGGCGACCGCCAGCGGAAACCCTGCTAGAGGTATAGGGGGAGGGTTGAGATCTCACAAAACATGTTTAACCCCGCCGTATTTTTGCGTCTATCCCAAGTCAGGAGCCTCTGGCCTTTGTTAGTCTTGTATGTTTTTTAATTTTAGTTCATTTATATGTTTTGGAGTTTAATGTGACGTCAATTTTCACTGAACTAGTACACAATTTTATTTAGGGGCTAGCTGAGGACCACCTCCGGGTGCGGGATTTTTCTCGCTGCGCTGAAGACCCATTGGTGGCCTTCGGCTGTTGTCTGCTCTTTGGTCGGGTTGTTGTCTCTTTGACATATTCCCCATTTCCATTATCAATTTTATTTGTCATGAATTCTATTCTTGTGTACAATGTTGGAGAGTGTCCTTTGTTGAATATGCACATACACCAAGGTGATCACAAAGGCTCTTTAGAGCCTCTAGTTTATTATTATTAGAACTTTGTATAGTTGGTTAAAACTGACTTTTAAGACCAATGTCGAATACTTTTCGCTTGATAGATTTTTGGAACAGATGTGGAGTACAGGGTTATTTGAACGGACGTAATTCGAGTTCGAACGTTTCCTAACTCAAGTATGACTTTCTTGCTTTTACTTTCGACATGTAAAGTTTAGCTTATGTCATGAATTTCACGCCCTTATTGCAAAGAAACTTCAATAAACAGCAGACTATATGTCAGGTCTTTCTAACAACCAGTGACAAACAATTTGGGGCGTAATTTAAGGAGGCTTTTCCCAGGATGAATTGCTTGTAGACTGTATATTTACCCTCTACAGTAGACCAAATAATCCACAAATTCCGCAAAAGGGATCTTTTAAAGATAGGCCATGGAGGGAGAAATAAAGCAATAAACGCCTTGCAGGACCGATGCATTTGTCTTAAACATCTCCGATATTGATTCCGTGTGGCTTTCTGATTGACACGAATATTCATTGGTGTTCATGGTAAAACCTTTGGAGCTATATCAGTTTGCGTGGAAATTAATAAAGAGCGCGGCGACCTTTCCTTGGTGATATTTTAATGGCCGTCTGGCGTAAAAAAACAACCAACAACCAGCTTATGTGTACCAAAAGCCATCAGCGATGGTCACACAGACAATTTGCTACCTTCGTGGACCAAAGTCTGGCTTTTCGTGGGATCCTTTTAAACATCTAGTGTTGTCACTACCATGTGCTGTAGAGATTTCGTTGCACAACATGACAGAAACATTCTTTGTTAGGACTCTATGTTGATAATTCGACATTGGATGTTTCATACACCCATTGTAGCCGTAAAATGATAATGAAACATTTCTGTTTGATATCGATCTATTGTTTGAATTGTAAATTTTCATATTCAAATTTTCTTTTAAAGATTATCGTTTTGAATAAAGATTTTATTTTTGAAAAAGTAATTGTTGGACTTGCGCTTTTATTGGCACTCAGTTCATGTAAGCTGTCATTTTTTAAATGTGCTTATCTCAGTCCTGGACTGCATTCCAGCGGCTTCATTCTCTTACTTTTGTGTACATTTTTTTCAATTGTTTTTACTAATATTTTAGCTGCATGTAACATCTTGAACACTCAGAACAGCGAAACAAAATTTAGATTTCAGAAATAAATAGCCTTTAGCCATCAACGAATAGCCGATGACTTTTCAAGAGTTGTTTTCGTTAATGGTTGATTCCTTTGTTTTTGTGCAATTTTTGCTCTTAACGACGAAAAAAAAAGATAAAAAGAACATTACGTAAAGCATTAAGTATCACCTTAAGTATTTAACAACCTTCATTGGTGGTAGTTCATATATATTTCTGCTGTTTTTTGTATATAAGTTATTGTCCTGAATAAACCTGTTTATGCGTTTGTGCGTTTTTGCGTTTCAGTTTTTATTGTGAAATTTCTTCTATCAGCCAAGACAAACTTTAAATTCGGCCGTTATAAATGTATTCGCCAGAAATCCATGTATTATTATCTAATAACTACAAATTTAATCATTATCTAGTGCCCTTAGATGAGATTTTCCGAGACGCTGGGTTTGATACGGGGTACCCCATTCAATTTATACAATATTCGGAATCTTTAAAAGATGCAGATGGGAATTTTCGGTCCTTATGAATGTGTTCGCTATGAATTAAATTATAACTCCTTGTAGGATCATCAAAAAGCAACTATTTAGGAACCCCTTGGATTAAAGATCTTCCAAGACAACGGGTTCGAAAGTTCAGTTAAACATATGTCTTTTTTAAACATAATATTAATAGACCTGGCACAATGACGTCTTGTCCAAAATATGATTATAATACGACACAAACGGAGCAGGATTTGCTTACCCTTCATGAAAACCATAAATCATCACGGTTTTTACAGGGTTCTTGTTGCTTAGATTTTATTTTTCAATGTTGTGTTTTGTGGACTGTTGTGTGTCTTGTTGTTTTTCATTTTAGCTGTGGCTTTGTTGGTTTGTTTCGATCTTTTTTTTAGTGTGATTGCCCATTTGGTATCTTTCGCCTCTCTCGTATATATGATATCACAATAATTATATATGTGTAAGCGTTCATATACATTTATATGGATACAATGTTGAATTAAAACAGAGTCTGACATAATAATTATATGAGTGGAAAAAAAAAAGAAGAAATAGAAAAAAAAGGGGGACATAAACAGAAGAAGTAGAAGGCAAGATATAATGATATTTGTACGTGTGAGGAGTTGGCATTCTTAGTGTTTTACTCAACAAGGAATATTTTAGATCGTGTTATATACACAAACGCTTATTCATTCTGGTCGTAAGTTAGTCTGTCATCCTCAAACGTTTTAGCAATGGTGTACCTTCTCCAATTTGTACAATACATGGGATATTCAAATATTTAGACGAACATGTTTGAAACTTTATAATAGTTTAGAAATTGATCAAATCAAATAATCCATGTGTGATGGTTTCGTTATTGAAATTCTAAATATGTTTAACCGCGCTAAATATTATATATGACAATCATACAAATAAGTCAGGAAAAAGGGTTCAACCTGTAATTTAGTAGTTGTTGTTTGTTTCTGTATATCATATTTGTTTGTCGTATACAGTTTTGTAAATCAATCAAGCCGTTGGTTTTTCTCGTTTGAATTGTTTTACCATTATGGTGAATGGTGTCGGCGTGTGCTTAATGTGGAAGTGCATACATTCACGACATTTTATAGCTTATACGCACAGTTTCTTCTTTCCGCTAGTGATATATAGTCACCATTTGCACTGATATACGAACGGCCGTCTGTCCGTTGCTCCAAAATATTTTGCAACATTTTAGTTCAAAATTTCTTTTAATAGATATAAGAAGATGTGGTATGAGTGCCAATGAGACAACTCTCCATCCAAGTCAAAATTTATAAATGTAAACCATTATAGGTCAAAGTACGGTCTTCAACACGGAGCCTAGGCTCACACCGAACAGTAAGCTATAAAGGGCCCCAAAATTACTAGTGTAAAACCATTCAAACGGGAAAACCAACGGTCTAATCTATATAAAACGAGAAACGAGAAACACTTATGAACCACATCAACAAACGACAACTACTGAACATCAGATTCCTGACTTAGGACAGGTGCAAACAAATGCAGCGGGTTTAAACGTTTTAATGGTACCAAACCTTCACCCTTTTTCTGAAGTCTGGTTATAATTTCGTCATAGTTCCAACAACTTTGTTTTGTTTTTTTCAAACATTACAAACATTACAAATATAACAAACAATGCTTTAACTTTTGGAACAGTATCGCAAAGTTTAAGGAATACATGTGTAGCTATTTATTGAGATAAACTGTATTAATCTTTAAATTTCGGAATTGTCTAGCAACTATTTCCAAATGGCGTACCGTTAAGACGTTCGAGGCTATTCAAGTAATAAGGAAACTTTGGTTAACACAACAGCATTGTCAGCCAAGTAGTTATATTAATTGTTGTTTGACAAACTCGAAAAGAGGGGGGAAAGTAATTAAAAGGTTACTTAGCATTTACTTAATTTTTATAACGAAATAGATGTGCACAATATTTTAGATACAGATAGTGCATTTCTAAATATTAAACACTTTTTAATAGAAACATTTGAAATAAATACATCAACAGTGTTTATTTCAAAATTGGTCATGTCTGTAGGGCGGCAAAAGTAGAAGTTATTGTTATTTTTTTCTCCTCACTGAAATGCGATACCTTTAATACTAATCCGTAAATGTGATTAAGTTTTCGGTATATTTCTTATCAATAGAGTATGCATTTACCAACCAAAGAAATATTACTGTATCCCGGGAAAAGAAAGAGAAATAAAATCAAATCTAGAACTAGTCCCGATTACCAAGACGGTTGAATTTAACAAATCAATATGTGATACATGTGAAAAATATCAATGAATTAAAAAAAAATGTTATAATCAAACATAACTCTGTTAAATAATTGTGTGTTTACAATAAGTAGTTTTTAAGTAAACAAGTTAGTTAAGTTGTTTACGCTAAGTCGTTATAACAAGTAAGCTAAGTCGTTTTAACAAGTAAGCTTAATCGTTATAACGACTTAAAAATAAAACTCCAATCAAATAAAAACCAAAAACTGCTAATTTTCCTTAACATTACCAATTCAGGGGCAGAAAACCAAAAACACGCATTGTCTGATGTGTCTGAAAAATTTAGGGTAGATAGATCTTGACCTGATGAACATTTTTACCCCTGTCAGATTGGCTCTAAATGCTTTAGTTTCAGAGATATAAGCTAAAATCTACATTTTACCCAATGTTCTATTTTTAGACATGGCGGCCATCTTGATTATTGGGTGGGGTCATCGGATACTTTTTGAAACTAGATACCCTAAGGATGATTTTGGCCATATTTGCTTTAATTTTGCCAGTAATTTCAGAGGAGAAGATTTTTGTAAAAGTTAACGACGACGACGGATGCCAAGTGATGAGAAAAGCTCACTTAGCCCTCTGGGCCAGGTCAGCTAAAAAAGCAAAACGGACAAAAAGCCACGGACAAAAAGCAAAAGTGTCGGACAAAAACAAAATTATCGGACAAAAAGTAAAACGGACAAAAAGCAAAAGTGTCTGACAAAAATCAAAATTATCGGACAAAAAGCAAAACGGACAAAAAGCAACGGACAAAAAGCAAAAGTGTTGGACATAAAGCAAAATTATCGGACAAAAAGCAAAAGCGGACAAAAAGCAAATTGCGGACAAAAAGCACCGTATCATACGACGTTGATGATTTATCAACGACGCAGACTTATCATCGGACTTTTGACATTGATAAAACATTTTTTAACTTTTTCTTTTGTCAATGATGTCGTCTGTCTTTTGTAGACACGGGTTTTCTTAATGGTCTCTCGGTATTTTTTAAATCTGGTTGATTAGTTGATTAAATATTGGAAATTACATTTGGAGTAGATTGTATTATTTTGTTTAGACGGAGGAAATCATAGTCAATAAAGACAACCTGATACAAGCACATGCATTATTATATAAATAACACATAGCTGAAAGGGTGATAGAGCAGATTGTTACCCCGAGAAAACATTGTCAACTGAGGTAAAGCCAAGGTTATGCTAAAGCGGTTAAAACATTAAACAGTCATCGGAGTCACCATCAGTACCAATACCATCACAAATGTCTCTGTCGAGAATCCAAGAGGATACATCTGTTAAATCACCATCTGCTTCTAAAGTAGATACAGAACAAACCATAGGCACAGGGATACCTCTAACAGTTCGTAATCGAAAATTCGATTAATAAATATGTGCTGGTTAACAATATTATTATCTTATTTGTAAACAAAAACATGTGTTTAAAAGCACGTCTTTCTATTTATAGTTGAACTAAATACTGACAAGGTCACAATGGTCTATCTGACTTCCATATTTAACAATATAGCTCTAATTATAAGTTACTACTATTGCATATAGCTTTGACTTACTTGAACAATAACACACCTTTTTTGATTTATTTATCTTATATATTAGTATTTGTATATATGTTACATTTGATGAGAATGATACTTTTTTGTATAATTTTGGTGCATTACAACCTATGTTTCGGTACTTTAGTTGTTGGGTCTTATGTTTATATATTTGTTTACTTCCGGAAAATGAGGACACTACCAAATATTCATTTAATTTTTGACACATACGATTAAATCATGATCACTATTAAGTGTATGAACATTATTGGTAAGTGTCCCTCAACATTTAACTGTATCAATCACCTTAAGTGTTATATAATGTATAAACTTATCTTCCTGTTTTTGTCAGCAGAAACGTTATTATCAACTTACATTTTCACATATCTTGTCAATGCTACTTGTACGGTATGGTATTGAGCGGAACCCAGGTCCATATCGCTCAACTGATTTACGTAATATTAAAATTGTTCACAATAATGTATGTAGCTTACCATCCAAGGTAGATTTAATTGAATTTGAACTAGGCAAGTACGATATTATTGCTCTCACTGTGCCTCATCTAGATGATAGTATATCTAATGAATCAATAGCGTTACCTGGTTTTCATAAGCTTATTAGATTAGATAGAACACGAGCAGGCGGGGTTTCATTATTTATGTTAAAAATCATTTATACTATGAAGGATACCAGAATAGGCAAAGCCAGGATTGGATTAGTTGGGGTTGAAAATCTCTACCAAACACTGTCATTTTTTACTTAGTGTTTTTTACAGACCCCCCAATTCTCGCGTAAAACTATGGGACTATTTTTATGATTCTGTGTCGAAAGCTTTAGACAAAAACTTGCCTATTTTTCTGACAGGTGATTTCAATGTCGATATGCTATCAAGCAATAATATGCCATGTAGAAGTAGTAATAATTTGAGAAATATTATGCAACGCTTGAATATGTACAATCTTGTCTCTGAAAAGACAAACTTTACTACTAATACAGGCACATGTATTGACTTATTCTTGACAAACAATAAAAGTAGTGTAAGGTCAGTTGATATATTGTCACCCTTTGTAGTACACATGCGCCTGTGTCTGCTGAAGTTAATTTCAAGGTGAATAAAGAATATACATACAAGCGTACAATTAGAAAATATGAAAATGCTAATTATAAAGATTTTGTGAATGACTTGAACAATATTGATTGGAATGAACATTTTCACTCATGTGATAATATAAATGACATGTATTCACAATTTTAAATATTTATTCAACTAATGTGAATAAATATATACCAACTAAAGTTGTTACTATCGTCCAGCCGACAAACCATTCATGAATTCCACTATCCGTAGGAAAATGAGACAAAGAAATAGAATTCATTACAAAGCAAAAATACTAATAATTGTATCCATTGGCAAAATTTAGAGAATTACGTAATGAGGTGGTTGATTTGGTCAGAAAATCTAAAGAGCAATATAAACTAAAACTTACAAAGGAAATTACTGACAAAAATATACCACCAGAAAAGTGGTGGAGGATTGTAAAATCTATTTCTAAATTATCAAAGTCTCGTGAACCTACACCTTTTCTTAAATCTGAAGGTCAAATATTTTACATCCAGTAAATAAAGCTGAACTCTTAAACACTCATTTTCAAATATTTCTAAAATTGATATTGAGCCTGAACTTCCAAATAATGTACCAGACCCACCATTTAAAATGGAGGAAATAATTATCACAGAAGAAGAAGTTCTCGATCAATTAAAAACCTAAATTGTAATAAACCTTCTGGTCCTGATGGTGTTTTACCTAGAATTTTGAAAGAAATTAAATCTGGTATTGTCAAACCACTTACTTTGTTATTCAATTTTCACTGAAACTCAAAAGGTTCCATGTGCATGGAAAATTTCCCATGTCACTCCTGTTTTTAAGGAAAGGAAGCTGTCATGATCCTGTTAATTACCGACCTATTTCACTTACAAGTATCATATCAAAAATTATGGAGAAAATTTTGTTCAAACATTTATTTAATTACATGAAAGATCACAATTTATTATGTAATTTCAATCTGGTTTTCAACCAGGTGATAGTACAGTAAATCAACTAGCAGAAATATATAATACTATTATTTCCAATCTTGATCAAGGAAAAGATATACGCTTTATTTTTGTGATATTTCTAAAGCTTTCGACAAAGTTTGGCATGATGGTTTAATCTATAAATTGAAAGTTTTGGTATTCATAGTAATTTAATTGATTGGATTGGAGACTACCTAGGTGACAGATGCCAGAAAGTTGTTTTGGATGGGTTTTATTCATCTCAAAAGGTATCAGTGCAGGGTACCACAAGGCTCAGTACTGGGTCCCTTCCTTTTTAAATTATATAAACGACATTGTGGAAAATATGAGTAATCATATTAGATTATTTGCAGATGACACCTCTTTATATGCCATTATTGATGATGACTATGATACTGTTTCTAAGTCATTGACTGATGATCTTGGGAGAATAAAACATGGGCTGAAAACTGGGCTGTTACATTTAATCCCTCCAAAACAGAAACCCTTTTATTTTCTAGAAAAGACATAAATCTTCCTTCTTTATATTTTGGTATTGGTGGAGATCAAATAAAAGAAGTTAAAAGTCACTGTCACCTAGGTCTCACCTTTGAGAGTAAGGCTAGTTGGAAATTACATATAAATGCAATTCACAAAAAGCATGTTCTAGATTAAATTTATTAAGACAAGTAAAATATAGTTTGGATCGAAATGTACTTATTACAATTTATACAGCATTTATTCGCCTATTCTAGAATATGCAAACATTATATGGGATAATTGTACTTTACAAGAAGCTAACTTATTGGAAAGTGTTCAAACTGAAGCTGCTCAGATTATTACTGGTCTCCGACGCACAACTTCTCTTAAAAATTATACACTGAATTAGGTCTTGAAAATTATCAGACAGAAGGAAGAAGCATAAACTGACTACATTTTATAAAATAAAAATGGATTCTCTCAAGTTATATGAAAGATTTATTAGAACCTTGTCTTCCCACACAAAATGATTACAATCTTAGGAGTGATCCTCAGAATTATACCATCCCAAGGTGCAGAACAGTTTCATATTATAGAAGTTTCATACCATCTGTTGTTAAACTCTGGAATGAATTAGATACTAATGTAAAAATGCTTTGTCGATTAACCAGTTCAAATCTGTACTTGATAAAATATATAAACCAGAGACTCCTCCTAAATATTTTTGTTCTGGTATAAGAAAATTTAATATTATTCATTGTCAATTACGAAATGAAGCAAGTAATTTAAATTCGCACTTGTTTCATGATTTTTGATTGAAGAACCTTCCTGTCCAAAATGTTTATATCAATGTGAAGACAATCAACATTATTTTTTGATTGTCCATCATACACTTTAAACAGAATAATACTCCTTGATAAACTGTCTACTTATGAAGTTGATATTGATTTAAAGTTATTACTATTTGGTGATCAATCCATGAGTATTGAAGACAATATTCAGATAGTTAAGGCTGTTCATGAATACATAAAAATTCAGAGAGATTTGTATAATGAAATATATTTTATAGTCCAAAACTAAATATACTGTTACTTTGTATGTCTGTATTTTATTTTATATTCAAGTTCTTAGACCCCAACGTGCTGAAAAATAATTAAAATTAAAATTGAATTAAAATTAAAAATAAACGACAATATATTGTAATTGATATTATAAAATTAAAAACTAATAAATGCACCTCTATTTTTCTATATCATTCAAACCATCTTTTGTTTATCTTTAGCCTCTTAAATCTATTTTTTTCTTATTAACATTCTAAATTCTTTTTATATTATTATGATTCTTTAATGTATCAATTTGGTTATTACTCATTGTCGTTATTCTTCAGGTGCGATAAATTAGTAAAAATAAGTACATGATATCAAACATGTTGTTTTGAAAATGAGTTATTAAAATTATAATATTGAACAGCTGACTGAGACTGTTTAATTTAAGGTAAAGCCTCTAAATTAATGTTGGAGTTTATTACCCAGAATATTATTTTTTTTTTTTTTTTTTTTTTTTTTTTTTTCTGAGTTAACTACATGTATTTGAAGCATTCTTAGAATATTCATACTTTTTATCTGAATTAACTATTTGAAACATCATTCCAGTCAGCTATGAGGTATTTTGGAAAATTAATTCTGTGTTGCCATTATGTTTGTGTATGTGTTGCTTTGTTTGAATGTAATATATTGTACCTTGTTTTATGGAGAGGGCTTACATAGGCTATGCCTGTTGCCCAATCCAATTCAATTTATTTGAATAAAATACTGTTTAAACTAAAGCCAAGGTTGACAATGTTTTTCGAGGGGTACCAATCTGCTCTATCACCCTCTCAGCTATGTGTTATTTAATTTATTATACTGAATATCCTATCATTATTGTATTTTACTGTTGAATTTTAGATTTAAAGTATTTTACTATGACGCCACGTGCATTACAACGTTACAGATATTAGAAAAATCAACAGAAGTGAAGCAAGATGTTTTTTTGTTTTTGTTTTGACAGTCTTTAAAAAAAGTTCTGAGCCAAAACGTAGAACTTGAGCATTGTCTTTAATTATTTGATGTAAATTCAATTTATAGTCCTTTAAATTATCGATTTTTGATTGGTCTGCACGAGAGGGTGATATTCCAAAAATTGTCTCCCGATCAGCCATGGGATAGAATAAATTGTCTCCCTCGTATTAGCCAATCAAATTCTGGCATTTTAACGTGAAGTATAATAAAGATATTTGTTCTACCTAAATTTCAGTTGATGTTTATTGAAACCAGCTTCACGCGTACGTAAAGTGGCAATATTACACCTCTAATCATTGCAACTGTTTTATAGAGATTAACGTCAACTGGAATTAGATGGATTGTTACTTGATAGTACTGTTTGATTTTCTAAATTTAATAGTTAAAAGTGTCATTGTCCTATGTAGAAGATAATAAAGGTAAGTACTACAGGGAATATGGAAAAAAAATAATGAATAGTTAAACACATGACAAAATTCATTGTTTATTTGTGCCTGGTTTATTGCTTTTATACCGCACATTTCTCTTTGTTCGTAAACAAGTGAATTAATTTTAAAATTACGTGAAAAACATAGCAATTTATATTATCCTCTCATCTGGTTTGTTCTTTAGGCGGATTCTAATTTCTACTATAGCCACAAACACCATGGACACAACTAAAGTCCCTGCTGCTATATAAAGTTTGATGTATTCACACAGATGTACATTATATAAGTAACCCACTGTGAACCCCAGTGCCTGGAACAGTCTCAGATTGGCAAACGCTGGTTCCTGGTCCTCTGTAAAGGCAGAGCCTACCAATGCTGAAATAAGTCAGATGATATTGTAGTCAATGCGTTATTACGTTACATAAATGAGCTTTGTAAATTGATGCTCTTTTCCTTTTCATGTTATGCCTAATTGGCTTCATGGCTTTTTGGATTCACAGCATTTAAAGTATTTCTTAATTAATGCACATGTAGTTTATTTGTAGGATCGTGCATTTTAATGCAAACACTATATGTTGGTGTTATTGATGGAAGACTGTAAGTCCAACAAAGTAATACGCCATATTAAAACGTGTAGCAAGCAAACATTATCTGTATAGCATCACCACCGGATTAGGTAACCCCGAGGTGTAAAAAAACAAATGTGAATTAAGTCAGGTAAGGTCAAATTCTTCTTATTTTCATTATATTCTACTATTAGCTATTAAGTATTACTGGCATGTAAAGTTTTGTGATTACATTCAGTTTTTATTATGCAATAAAAATAACCCCTTTAATAATAATTTTATTTGCAAAATACACCCATACTGGTCAAGCAAACACAAATACAAACATATCTTATACAGATAGTGAAGAATTACAAATATAAACATAAAAAACATAGTTATAAATGGTAATGTAACCTTTGATGGACATGGAACCCATTTTCGCAATTCTTAAGATTGCTTTATAAAGTCACCAACTTCTGTCAAAAGCTCAGATTCAGGATTTAAAAGTTGTTTTAGCTTTAAAAGTGGTTGATAATTTGTATAATCAGGGTTTATTGCTTCGCATCACGGTGCAGAGCTATTAGTTTCGGTCGAAATACACGCCATCTTGAATAAATTACTTATCACGTATAGATTCTGATTGGATGCGGCTGAGATGGAGATAGAGCAAAAGCTATTGGCTCAAATGAGATAAAGAATTACAGACTTTTCTCGTTCAGGATAAGACATCAAATGCCGGAAAATTAACTATGTGTATTTCAGTTCCGATCAACTGTCATTAATTCATGTTCGTTTTATTATGCATACATTTCACAGATAAATTCAATATTGAAATATCAATTATTAATACATGTTTATTTGCTTTGTTACTCTGCAATTTGCACGATTTGCTTTGCTAAACAATGTTCCTATACAATGTTTACAAAATGCATTATCTGTAGTTTGTAACTTCTGACAATCTAGGCACACCTCCAGCAAGGCACCCCACAAGAGTCGTGTCTATTTATAATTGTTTTAATTTTCAACAAGAAATTTATTGTTTTAAAAGCATGGGTGTATAACGCACATCCAAAAAGTACATCTTAAAGTACATCCATTTTATATCAATTAATATCTAAAATACCACATTTCCAATACTAATTAACAACCACATGCACACATATTACCTTAAATTAGGGTAGAGCGAAGCACTCCATAGCTTTTAGAAACCTCAAACTTGTATTATTTATCTTTAAAAAGCAATCTGTTAAGGGCATATCCAACAGTTTCAGGAGGTAATAACAAACGTAAACGTCGTCTATTGTTTCCCGTAATTTAACGTTGTTTCAACAACGTCATAACGGAATCACCATTGGAATTGCTATGGCCGTCTGGAAAGGGCGGTTTCTTGCGTAATGATTTATTATTGCATTAGACAGTCGGATAGCAAGCCCTTAGAAAGGACTGTTGTTGCTACTTTCTTAAGACAACAATGGGACTGATATTAAAACCCGCCATTCTGAAATTGCGTTAATTTCGCGGAAAAATCATTTGGCGCGAATTTGGATTTTTTCTTTTTCTGTTTCTTACTTGCCATTAGGGTCAGAAATAGATTTCTTTCGATTTTTCAAGCATGGTTCTTATTATCAAAGAAAATAATACTTAAACATGTTATAAATTGTCCGTCTTTTAAAAATAACGTAATGCCTTTGATCGTCGTTTAAGAATTATGCGAAATTGTCTGTTATTTTTTCTTCTTTTTCCAGATAAACAAAGAATATACAAACTATATAAAAATTAATAATAAGTATCTCAAAGTTAAAACAAAATCAAGTCTAACGTTCTATCACCCTTAGGAAACCCCGTTCGAACTAAATTCCAAACGAAAGACATTTTTGACATTGTAGTTTTTTATCTTACACATTTTTTTATCTTACACATCGATGTCAACTTGCATCTATACACTCTCATGATCAAACTATTATTATATTAAGCACCATATGCTGTTATTTACATGAGGATATTATTAAAATAATTTTATTGAATATATTTTGATACTAAAGAAATGTGCAAAAAATTAGCGAAACATATTTTATCACTTTTCAGAACTCATTCTCAGTGAAATACTCAAATAGGCCCTATGTCAGTATGTGCCATAATATTATTATTCAAGAGTTAATTTAATATAAAATTTATATTTTGGTAAGTATTTATGCTGCTGCAACCAAATTATTTCAACACAGAAATAAATTTCTACTTTAATCATACAAGGGTAGCCAAAATATTCATGAATAATGGATCAAGACAGGATTAAAATGATCAAATACAGGAACTCCTTTTCATTACTGATACCTGATCCTACCTTTTCATTTAAACTTAAACGAGACCATAATGAAAGTATTCTGAATGTAAATTCTTCATTATTTGAAATAAAAGGAAATTAGTTTGCAATTCTTGTATGCACAATGTACACACATTTAGTGTGTTTGTTTGAAAAAGCAATGGCGAGTTCAGCTGTGAATATTTGACTGGATTAATTATTCTCTTTAAGTCAGTGAATTGTTTGACTTAACTAAAACAAGGTAAGGAAATCGTACATACTTTCTTTACACAACCTTAACCAAAACTCATTCATTGTTTATAATATTATAAAAAATTGTGATGAAGTAATCCTGCAAAACTGCTAAAGGTAAATGAAAAGTCTTTTCCTAAATATGAACTTAAAACAATCTCTTTCAGACTAGCATTTTAATCACTCTTATTCAAAGCATGTTCATACTGACATGAAGTGTGACTTACTTATGACTTGTGATCTAAAACATAATATTGTTGACTTAGCACTCAGAATCTGCTCTGAAATACTTTTATATAAATATAAAATGCATAATTGTTAAAAAAATTAAATAGAAGAAGAAAATATTAGACCCAGTCTTTTTGTTCTTATCTATTTTCAAGTTCATGATTAGAACCATTTATTTATTGGTTTAGTGCTTTTTTATAATTTGAGTCCATTCATTAGAATCTGCATGGAATCAGTGAGACAAAATTTATTGTTATATTTAGTTTGTTCATACAAGAATTGCAAACCAATTTCCTTTTATTTCAAATAATGAAGAATTTACATTCAGAATACTTTCATTATGGTCTCGTTTAAGTTTAAATGAAAAGGGTAGGATCAGGTATCAGTATGAAAAGGAGTTCATTGTCTTCATTTTAATCCAGTCTTGATCCATTAGAGTCATGAATATTTTGGCTACCCTTGTATGATTAAAGTAGAAATTTATTTCTGTGTTGAAATAATTTGGTTACAGCAGTATAAATACTTACCAAAATATAAATATTAAATTAACTCTTAGAATAATAATATTATGGCACATAGGCCTACTGACATAGGGCCTATTTGAGTATTTCACTGTCAGAGACTGAGTTCTGAAAAGTGATAAAATGTGTTTCGCTAATTTTTTGCACATGTCTTTAGTATCAAAATATATTCAATAAAATTATTTTAATAATATCCTCATGTAAATAACAGCATATGGTGCTTAATATAATAATAGTTTGATCATGAGAGTATCAAACAAAGGGACGTAACTCGTAAATTACTATCGGCCCTGCTTCGTCAGAAATATGGACACATCGAAGTGGCACATTTGCGTATTACAGCGTATTAGTGGCACACATTTGACATATCATAGTCAAAGTTATGTTACATAACATAATTTAAATTCAGCATAGCTTTCCGAGAAGTTAAGAAAGAAAATTACGATTTTAATTTCCAGTGACCGATTTTTTGGTCAACACCTAGACTTTGAAGACACATTTTAGAGAAAAAATAGTTTAATCCATAATTGAGTGGATCAATATATTTCTTATATACTCAAGAATGTTCACTTGAAAGCAAATTAGTTTTAATTCATGCAAAAACTACAATTTCAAAAACGGGCTTCACTTTTTGGTAAAAATGCCCATATATGGTAATCACATGACTTCCATTGTTGCTTTAAGAAATGGGGTCAAACCGGGGTCAGCTTTCCGACTGTAGAATGCAACACAAATTGTGATTAATTCTTTACCAAACTTTTCCGAAATTTTTGTCATTCAGGATAGAAAACTCAAAGTTTGGTTTTACTTTAGAAAGATAAAAAAGTTGGTTTCTTGAGAAAATAAAATACGGTGTAAACTAACATTTATCATGCATCTAGCATCTAGCTTGGCGTTGATGTGCTAATATACAGTAACTCTTTAAATGAATACGACCTTTAACTGATATACAATGTAAAACAAAAGATGACACCGTAAAAAAAGTCAATCCACTTTCGCCTCGTCGTGAATATGCAAGATATATTTGCCACTGGAGCACGGGAGCAATCAATTTATCAGTTTCATTTAGTGATGCATAATCATTAGTTCTCAACTGATAATTGTCTAAAACAGTTTTCCAGTTTTGGGGTATTTATTTTTATTCATATTTAATTTTTAAATGAAAATTTTAGAATTTCTTTCCACATCTTTCTCTTTGAATTTATTTGTTTAAATAATAAATAATAAAGTGAGTCTACATCAGTGGTTACATTGTATGCAGCCAAACTAGGAGGAGGGCAGTAGAACAGAAAACAATCTCCATTTTGTACATGCAATAACTCATATTGAAGTATAAAACAATGGCAGTCAGGCTCGTTTAGGTGGAAAAATTACTGTGTCAATTTTATATACTTATATGGTAAATATGTCATAAAAGCAAAACACACGAAAAAATTAGCCACAATTTATAATAACATTGAACTTATTTTGGCCGTTTCGTTTATTCTAAAATTATTGTCTTACTGATCTGTTTTGTTAATTAAGGTTTTTTTCATCTACAATTGTCCTTGCAAAAGGCGCAAAAGATGTGTTAAAATTAGCCATGTGACTTATTTGAAGATTCAGGTGACCTTTTTTGTTGTTAAGAGATTTTATTCGAAGTTCGTATATCCCTTTGACCATTTATTTAGATGGTTCTTTAACGTATAGATAGCGCAAGAACTCTCACTACACTATGCATAGGATATACGACTTTTATTTCGACTAAATGAGGTTGCATATTTATACATCCGAGCAGCTAAACGGCCGCACCCAATTTTAGCACAGATATACTGTCGGACGGGAGAAGTCCAGAGATGTGAATTTTTATACTCAATCAATCCTTTTGTTTTGAAAAAGATTTTAAAGGTATACATTAATATGACAGCAACCAAACGACACATATAAATCAAAACATTAAGAGTCAACATACAGATTTTTGTTATAGCTAGAAGCCTATGAAGAATAAAAGCCCAAAACCGCAACATGAATAAATAATACGGAGTCAGTGAGTTTTCAGAAAAGTGTTTGGTTGCAAAATTTCACGTGCTCTTTATTAATTTCGATAGATGAAAATGATAGAAGGTGTGATATAAATCAGTATAAGAAAAACACTTCATTGTAAAGTAACGGAAAATAAATAATGATTATGGATGACGGACGTCAAGTGGCATATTCAATGAATATTCAGGACAAAACATCAAATGGAAATGTAATATAAAATTTAACCCTGCTTTGTACTTTAGACCGACACACAGAAACGGATTTTTAACGTGTAATACTTTTGTTTTAAAAAGGGACGAAATATACCAGAGGGACTATTTTGAAAGTTTGTAATTCCACGGTTTGCATGTTTCACACCCGGATTCACAATTTTGACGAACACAATAGTAAAACTAACTGAAATGTTATCTCTTCCTGATACTGGTTCATTATAAATAAGAAGATGTGATATGAGTGCTATCGAGACAACTATCCAACCAAGTCACAGAGTATATATATACATTTGTCTGCCACGCCGTCGCACTGCCTTTGAAAATTAGCGCGGAAATATAACGTTATTTCCCGAAACGTCTTAATTTTGGCGCAATTTGTGAGGCTTACGGAAGGATTGAGTAAACAATATTATATTACTCGATTTTTCTCAAAACGAGTATACTGACAAATATTTTTCAAAACGTCATGACGTTCCATTTTTTAAAGAATAACATATCTTACTTTGGCCAAATCGACACCGTTGAAATATTTCAAAAATCAAAATGTGAATTTCAAATGTTCATTTCTTGCCATTTTTGGGAAACCATAACGTTTTTGGCTTTATTTGAGTAAGAATTAATGCTTTAAATGGTAAAGTTAGATTTTTCTAACCATCTTGAATTGTTTTGCTTCAATTTGAGCCCCATTATATAAGTATATGTTGATTAAAAAATCATATTTAAATTTTTAAATAAAAAACGTTTTTTACTCCAAAATTGCAGAAATGTTCAATTTTCAGCAGTATTTTTTGCAAAAACGAAATCGATGACAACTTTTTTTTTTTGGCAAAATTTGATTCTCTGTCAATTGAAGAATGAAATATCTTAAAGGGAAAAAATTCTCACCGTCAGAAATAAACAGTTGGATATGCCCTTAAAGTTGAGTTCAGTTTGCAATATAGAAAAAATGGTATTCATCATCAAGTTTATTACAAAGTTTACATAACCTTTGATCTCTGGGTACATTTTTATAACTTCTAGGTTATGGTCACTAACCCTTAATTTAGAAATCAATTGTCTGGTTTTAAAATTTGATTCTTTTAATAAATAATTCTCAATTTTATCTCAGATTTTATTTGACTATATCGAAATAATTTTGAACTGTTTATTCAAGACTTTTTTTGTATAAACTTCATGTGACATCTGTTTAAACTTCATCTTTAAGGAATATTTAATTTTATTGTATGGTTTAATGGAAAATGACAGGACAGTGACTAACGGTTTATTGTAATTTGATTTTTGATTTTTGTGTTTTAACGCCACTTTTAAGCACCGCTTTTGGGCTATTTCGTGGCGGTCAGTTTTAATTGGTGGAGGAAGCCGGAGTGCCCGGAGAAACCACCGACCTTCGATAGGAAAACTGACAATCCTAGTCAATTAAGATTGAGTCGAGTGCACCCGCACGAGCGGGGTTCGAACTCACAACCTCAGTGTTGACTGGCTAGTGATTACAGTAGTAACTACTTAGGCCCCTCGGTTTATTGTAAGACAACTTTCGAGTTCGATGCATTTCCGTCAAAAACTCTGGTTTTAGTGAACATCATTCATGCGTTTAGGGGCATCGTCACTTCTGTTCCAATGTTGAGCAAGTGGTTGGAAAAATATAATGCTATATTGCACAAATTATTCGGCAAATTAAATTCTCAAAATTGACAATCAGCACTGCTGTCATTAGGGAATTGTGATTAAGTACTTACAAAACAAACATTATTTCTAGTTTATCCTGCACAATGACGATCACTAAGACGCTTAATTAACATTAATAGTGCAGGGATACAGGCGATCCCCTCTATCTGGTAAAGGTGAAGGATGAACTCGAAAGTGGTCTATTAGATCAGATTTCGGATTGAAAACCCTATTTTTATATTTTTCAACAAAAAAATACCCCATATTAAGACAGATCACTGAATAACATTATATTCAGGTAAGCCACCGTGAATTGCCTGTACATATCGTCAGTAAGCACAGGTCTGCGATTTGCTATTTAATTAACAAATCCGCTCGCGGAATAACATGTATATGGGTCTTGATGAGGTGTCCTTCATTTCTGTATTCTTTAATTTTTTAGACCATTTGTCTCTTTAATTATTGTGCCCATTATTCTCTATTATTTATAATTCAGTACCCAATTATTCTTTATTTGTTTTGTCTATTCTTCTCTCTTCTTTATTTTTTATGTATTTTAATTTGCACTTTTCGCCCATTATTCTCTATTCTGTAAACCCGTGTAGACCCTCATGGATATGCGATGATACTTAACATACCTCCACTTTGAGTTTGCCAGATTCCATCTGCTAATCCCCATACACCTGGTATAACGAAGAATAGATAGAAAGGTACTTCTTCTTTGAAGGACCAAAATCTCATAATACCAAGAACTCCAAGGTTCAAAATCGTAGCAATGATGAATAATGGCGGTCGTCCAGTAAATTTCCCTATGAATCCTACTAATAATGAGCCAACGGTATCACAGACTCCAAAGCAGATCATTGTATAACCAATCCATTCTATACCAAGCTTACAGGCAACGAATGACTGAAAATACACACATAAAACATCTATCTATTGTTGTCAACAATGGTTAATCTTTTAATAAACTTATTAAAATAGAGAGGCGAAAGACACCAAAGGGATATTCAAACTCATAAGTCGAAAATGAACTGACAATGCCATGGCAAAAAAAAAAAAATGCGTAAAAGATCCTGTTCCACACCCATCTAGCTGCTCATGTAAGTACAAGCCCGGTGATAAGTCTAATTCGGTAGGTCACATTCGAAGAAAAGAGGACGAGAATGTGGTTACGGCAATTGGAACATATCCGTCGTCATCTGTGAACTGATATTCCATAACGGTCAATTAGTCACAATAGACTCGGAACGATTTATTACTAGACATATTGTATACACAGACTTATATTGCCTTCTAAATGTCTTTTGGTTATTTTCATCGTTGGTTTGCTGTCTCATTGACGTATAAACAGTATCTCTTTTTTGGACGATCAATGCATTTGAATGGGGACATATAGTTGGAACTCCCCTTTTTAAAATGGCTGGATCCGCCCCTGCATTCGAACGTAAAGTAAACAACAATCCCATGATAAGTACGTACTAGGAAATATAAACCTTATATTAAGGAACACCAATTTAAGTGTTGTTCTTTATGTTAGTTGCAGAAAGGTTTTCAGCTACTAGTATAAAATACAACATTCAAGATAATACGCCGCCTAGGGTCAGTTTAGTGATAATTTTGATGTTTATTGATAATCGGTAAATATGTCTTTGACAGAATATGTGCTGTAAACAAATGTGCAAATTGGATATAAACATGACAAAAATCAAACAGTTCGGGGCCTTTTATAGCTGACTATGCTGTATTGGTTTTACTCATTGTTGAAGGCCCTACGGTGACCTATAGTTGTTAATTTCTGTGTCATTTGGTCTCTTGTTGAGAGTTGTCTCATTGGCAATCATACCACATCTTCTTATTTTTATATAAACAGTGCCTTTTTGCCTGTTCTTCATTTCAAAATCACAATGAGGACTTCATCAAGAAGCAAAAGCTCACACCTTACTACAAGTTCAAGACGTCACTAGAAACGGTTTGAGCTTTTAATGTCGGGAACGCTTCATATGTGCATTTAGGACCCTATTTAGTTCCCTATTTATTTATGTGTTTTTTTTTTGTGGTGGGCGAAAGGACGAGAGGGGGGAGGATTTGTATCTTTTCCTAATTTATTTGGTTAATCATTCTCTATTCGACTCTTTTAACACTATCCAGACCATTTAATATCAATACATAAAAGACTGTAACGGCTAAAGTAATCTGAAAACATACAGTAATTTATTATTACGTGTATATTTACAGCAACTACAGACTAATAGACAACCACTGGTAATCATCAGAACCTATTAAGTATATTCTATATTTGTTAAGCAAACTATATAATTTGTGTTTTTATATTCGAATGACAATAATCTACCGAACCCGTTCTAAAAATTCGGAAAATAATACTTTTAATACTTGCATTTGTAAATTCTGCATACATTACAACTTGTTCCATGCCAGTATACAAACTGAATGGTACCAGCATAAACATGTTCAGATTGGTAAACAGTAGACGGACAGTAGAAAGGAGACGGACTTTAAGTGTCACTCCACTGTCGCTCATTGACGATTTCACTGGTTTTAGAAAGGCTATAGTTATCAACAGTCCGACAGCCGTAGAACCTAAGTATATCCCAGTCAGTATGTTTATGAGTCGAGGTTCTGGCAAACTTGACGGCCCGCCAGTGCCATTCCCGTGCTTGCCTCCTCGCAACGCTAGAACATCTGATGGACAGAAATCTGCTCCACAGAATGTGAAATTGGATTCGTGTTTTGTAATTTGGGAGGTTTGTTGTAAAACAAGCGAAGATATTAAATTACCCCACACTTGAGTACTTTGAAAGAACATACAAAATATTCCAAAGAGTGTACTTAGGGTCTTCTCCATTGGTTCCCCTATTACTTCATGATATTCCATAGCTATTGTCGTAGTTATAGATCCTTGTGCTGTCCACATTAATCCAGTAGATAGACCTTCAACTCCGCCAGCAATAACAAGCAAATATTTAAAGCCACTTCCTATAAACCCAAAGAAATTAGCGGCTACAAAGAATGAAAGACATATCCAGGATACTATAAGTGCTCCCTTGGATCCGATATAACTTATAGCTGTCGGTGCTAAAAGACATGCGATGACACCGCCACCTGTTAAAGCAGCTAATGTATACAATCCTACATCCTGGTACAGCGCGGTTTCTAAATTTTGCAAACCAGAATATGCCGTGAATGTGAATAACCAGATGAAACACAGAGCTGCGAAGTTCATTTGCAATTTTCTCTTCCTTCCTTTAGCATCACCCTCATCCATGTCCACCAATCCGGTTTCGTCTTCCAGTGGAGACATGCGACGCATTTTGGTATCCATGATTTATTTCGTATAATAAGTAAGGTAGCAATACACAGTTAGGAGTTTAGTTTCGCATATTGGCCCTGGTGGATTTTTCAAATATGAAAGTTATTGTGTAATAAAATTCATTTTAGACAGCTGAGTACTAATTTAGCCTTCAAAGATGGTTTATAAGAACATCAAGATTATTTTTTACATGTTTTATGGGCTATTTTCTGTTTGACTCTCCGTATTTTCATAGCTAGACCGGTCTTCGGTCCAGAAATTAATGTAATGTTTACAAACACTTTTTTTCTACACAAAGTTTTTGACGCAATTTTACAAAAAATGAGACGAAAGACATATGAATTTCATTGGATTTAATGGAAGATATATGTAAACAGTTTCAGAAAAGGTATTACTTGAAGTGATTGAAATTCTACTTTTGACCAAATTTTGGGGAAATATGTGACATCTTTTCCCCCCTTTTTGCAATATTTTATAACAAAAATGCAGATTGTTGCCATGGATACACCACAAAATAAATATATTTTACCATTTTATATACTAGATATAAAATCTATGGAAGATTCTGATTACATACATATGCACATATATGACACAACCAGTAAGCTTAATATTGCAAGAAAGCAATGAAAAGGGATGGTAAAATTTATGAGGAAAATTTTGATATTTTTCCTAACTGTTTATTGCTACCTTATGGCATACTTACCAAGCTCAGAATTGTATAATTTAAGACTTTTCATACCACAAATCTATTGATATTTAGATTCTATATCAACTTCTGAGGGATTAAGTGTTTAAGAATGACAATACATGTCAATTTTATTGTTTACAGTCCTTAGCAACCAAAATTGAGACATTTTGACAAAAGGCTTATATTTATACTCTATTGGCTTAACCCTTGCTTCTGAAGGATTTCTCTGTATGTAGTAGCCTAAGTATTGAACGCTTTGTATTTTTCTTGCGAATATATCAAATTATTATTTTATCAAAATTTCATGTTATATTTTGACATATATTAAATGTACAGTTGATTCAGCTGTAAGAAATTGATTCCTATTACCAAGTTTTTAATCAAGTCTTTGGTATACAATAAACATAAAGATTACCATTTTCATGCTTGAAATTGCTAAATTTTGTACAATTTTGCATTATCAGAGATCTTATTAAGATTTTCAACATTAAAACACTGACAAAAGAGGTATAGTTTTAAGATTTTGCCAAAATTGAGTTAGAAACAAGATTTTACACTTTGACTTGGCACCTTTCTTTAAATCAGTTTTGTCGCGTTTCAGTGTCAACTGCTAACCTTCATAAAATATTCATTACTCAACCAATTTTCAAAAATAAAAGGCCATTTTACTGTTTTAGCTAGCAGAACACAGAAAATAAGTTAAAAGGGAGAATTTAAAAAATATTTACTATTAAGGTAGCAATACACAGTTAGGAGTTTAGTTTCGTATATTGGCCCCGTGGATTTTTCAAATATGAAAGTTATTGTGTAATAAAATTCATTTTAGACAGCTGAGTACTAATTTAGCCTTCAAAGATGGTTTATAAGAACATCAAGATTATTTTTACATGTTTTATGGGCTATTTTCTGTTTGACTCTCCAGATTTTCATAGCTAGACCGGTCTTGGTCCAGAAATTAATGTAATGTTTACAAACACTTTTTTCTACACAAAGTTTTTGACGCAATTTTACAAAAAATGAGACGAAAGACATATGAATTTCATTGGATTTAATGGAAGATATATGTAAACAGTTTCAGAAAAGGTATTACTTGAAGTGATTGAAATTCTACTTTTGACCAAATTTTGGGAAATATGTGACATCTTTTCCCCTTTTGCAATATTTTATAACAAAAAATGCAGATTGTTGCCATGGATACACCACAAAATAAATATATTTTACCATTTTATATACTAGATATAAAATCTATGGAAGATTCTGATTACATACATATGCACATATATGACACAACCAGTAAGCTTAATATTGCAAGAAAGCAATGAAAAGGGATGGTAAAATTTATGAGGAAAATTTTGATATTTTTCCTAACTGTTTATTGCTACCTAAGCTAATAAAAACTTGCGGTAATCCAACAAGAATAAAATTGCAGGAATTAAATTAATGTAAACAAAATATCAGAATGTGAGAGGGAATAAAAACGTTTAAGAGATGTAAAACGATGCATACAAAACATGCATGTAAACTTGACGGTACCGCAATGCCGGAGAAATTGTGGCAATAATGTCAAAAAGTTACGGCAACACAATGTCAAAAGAAACGGAACATCAATATCACAGGATACGGAAACAGTATATCAGAAAAATTGGAAACGCATAGGCACAAATCACACAAAAAAAACTATACAACAGAAGACGACAGCATTATGTCAAAAAGATAGCAACACTATATATTGATATAAATCACACTTCCGACACAGAACTCACGGTATTATAAAGTCAGACAAATAGGAAAATATCGGTAAAATGACGGCTAAAAATTGTCAGTTAAAATTTTCAGTTCCACCTTGTTGTAAACATTAACATTATAGCTGAGCTTACTTCGGTCAGTTTTTCCGGTACATTAGCAAACGTTACCATACATCGGTATAAGTAAAAACGATGTCATAAGGTCAGACGCTAAGATAAAATATAAATATTCACATGTGTAGAGATCAACTTTGGCACTGTCATCATTGTTTACTGAGATCACATTTTTTAGCTACTCGTAATCCATATTAGAAGTGCATGACTTTCACGCGTTCAGTATTAGATAATTATCTAAATTTACAATATTTCATATCACTATATAACCCTTTATCGATAACGAGTTATCTGACCGTTGTACACCACTATCTACCCTATATTTATGCCGTGTAAATACTTATTTGAATGTGATATTTAAAAAATGTAAACATAGCATATATTGCATTCGAAAACAAAATACTCGACGCTTAAAACCTGATGCAGCATCTAGTAGACATCAAACAAACAATCGTGTGAAGGGATATTTTACAGGGCTTGATAAAGATGTAAAAGTGTATATGGTTCTATGTCCAAAGGATTGAATTTCAATGAAAATGAAAATACATGTAACACTTTATAAATTTGGTGCGTCAAAAACGCTTTACAGGATAAACCTTCATCAGGAATGCCCAAACCCCAAAAATAAATACATAATATATATTTTATTAATAACATTACATGTATGTTTCATTATAATACGTTATTTTGATTGGCTAACAGCAATCTCGCGTCATTCTGAAATTAACCTTCATGATGAAACGTGCTTCCACCATAAAGTGCGCAGGTAAATAAAAGAAAAGCTTAATAGAAATCGTGTTTTCATGATCTTAGCAAAGAAATGTAATTATAAGTATTCAATGCTCTTTAGCTTCCGCGCTTCATACAAAATGTACTTCGGTCAACGCTATTACACCCCAATAAATTTATAAACAGAAGCACCCAATTCTTAAAATGAACACTCGAGGAGCTTTATGACAAAAGGGACATAAAGAGAATAACCGATTCATGCTAAGGTCAACTTTGAACGCGAGAGTTTGAACCTTAGCTTCCTGAGAGTTTCTAAATGAAGAGTATAAAAGTAAATATTATAGCTTTTCACATTATTTTATTAACAGGATGTTATAAACTATGGCAAAACCGTACCATATCACGTTATACAATATTATGTAAAATGTATTACTAGTATTTGCTTATAAAACACCCAAAAGGTGACAAAAGTATAAAAAAAGTCGCATAAACTTCCTTCGTCCCCAAGTAAGATCCGTTTCATGTTGGACTGACTAAAGAATGCCGGTACAAATACACAGCCCTGTTTAAGAAGTTAACGAAGCCTTTCATTTCATTGAGGGGTGCTGTGATATGTGATCTAATACAAAGTCATTTTTTTGTCCAAAAATGTAAACCTTCTTGTCTAGTGTCACTTCATATTTTGTGTTCTTCGTCTCTGTCTACCAACTTTCAAAAAAATATATAATTTTTTTATTGTTTTAACTGTTTTTTCGTCCTGAAATTCATGAAATATTTGTCACTGCGCATTATACAAACGATCAATCAATCAATTTGTTGTCCGTCATTTTTTGATATAGTATATTAGTCCTGAAGGCGTTACGAAACCTTCTGGACAATCAACAATCATATATACACGATAATAAAGATAGCTATAAAAAAGGATATATATGGAATGATCACAATGGGACATTACTATACATTAGAGAGAAAAAAAGAAAAAAAAACTGTAATAAGAGACAAAAGGACAAGAATGTAAGTTAATGAGGGCCTAATTTGGGGAGGGGGGTCTCATCACGATTCACGAGTTGATTTTTTTGTCAATCACGATTCACAGAAAATAAATTTCCATGATCACGGATCACGAAAATATAAAAAGAGTATAAATCTGTAGAAAAACGGATCACGATAGCGAAAATGCGCCGATCACGAAGAACGAAAATAACCCATCAGGCCCCTCAGTTAATAGCTACGTCACGGCACGGGATTCAACAATGACCACAAACCATACCGTAAAGTAAGTAAGCTACACAAGCACCGGGATAATAAATTGTGAAACAGTTAAAAAAAAAAACAGAAGACTGATGTATGCCTATAAAATTGAACGGAAACAATTATCACAGACGGTAACCATAATACAGGTTTCTGACCTGGGACAAGCATTATAAAATTTGATTCGGGGTAAATATCAAAATAAGGGAAGTGGTAGGACTTCAAATGGGACAACTATCAAACAAACGCAGCAGGACATGTTTGTGAGACCACAGACTCCAACCCCCCTAATCTAGGACAGTAGTTTAACAGTACAGCATCGAAACAAAATTGCGCGTTCTGGAATTGTATTGTATTTTTGCTGAACACATTCAATATCTTCTCAATAAAAGACGATCTGCATTATATGCCTATCAGTGGAGTCGTGTGTTGGTGGGTTGTTTGGTATGTTGAACTGCCAAACTGATGGCAATATTTTTTGGATTCCTGTTTTCTTTCTTTTGTATTATTGTAAACAAAGTCGTCGTGACTTTTTCATTGGCCGTGATAACATTTGAAAAACTGACAAACAAACGATTTTTGCATTTAGTCATTCTTTGCGGTATGTGCATCTTTTTTTGGGACAGTTTAAAATTTACATGATACGGTCATCTGTTCATATCGATTTTATTTGTTTTTTTTATCCCAAAACGGCATCCCCTTTTTCTCCTAGTTTTCAGTCATGTTTTATTCAGTTTCTACAAGGAATACTTCCTTAGGTCTTTAAAGTTATATCTTGTTGCAAATAATTCCAAACAGTGCCAATACAGAAGAGTGTAATGTACACATCGGAGCCATAACAATACCGCAAGGATTCGGTTAGCAGATATAGGTTTTTGTAATCATTGTACTCTTAATTTGTTTTTCCTATTTTCTGTCTATTTGTACTAAATCATCAAATTGGCGCCAAGATTGGAAGGTTTGTATGCTTTCTACTCCAACAGCACTGTGATTCCCTCAAATGTAGATGGTCGAAGATTCAACCCCCGGCAGTGTCAAGTAAAAGACTTTTAAATTTGGAATTTGATTCATCTTCACTCGGCATTTAGGTTGACATGTCTTCTGGTTGCCTGGTACACTGGAAGCTAGTACGGTAAGAAAGTGACCCCATGTGTCAGTTAAGAACCAAGCAGATTTCATGGTCTTGACATTGGCATGTTCTCGTCCTCAAAGTGGGTTTAATATTTGCTGACTGAAGTTATAAAACACATACATTTACGGTTTAAACATGCATCAAGCTGGTTAATTATTCAAGATAACCTTCAATTACTTTATAGAAGAACAGTATATATATAGTGTCGAAATAATGACAACTTGCGCCAAATGTCTCAACGAAATATGTATAAATAGTACTAAATTACTACTTGTACACAACATTACATTATTATATATTTATATACAAATATCAAGTGGGTCATTTAAAAAATACATTATTATCTTATTTAATTCGAAATTCTTCTCTTATGTAAATTTTTGTACTAAATTGTTCAACAATCACAAAATTACTCTATCAACCTCTAAATAATTTTTTCATACGTTTTGCTATATCATTTTACTTGAACAATACTGTTTCAAATGTCGTGAAAAATAATGTAATATATTAAATTTATTAGGGCCCGCCGAATGGCGGACGCCCTGTAGTGATCAGTCTGTCCGTCCGTCCGTCCGTCCGTCCGTAACAAATTGTGTCCGCTCTATATCTAGAGAACCGTTATGATTTCAAAGTTTATACTTGACATGTATATTAACCAACACCAGAGGGTGTGTCATAATGTATGTACAACTTCCTAGGTCAAAGGTCAAGGTTACAAACTTTGGTTTTAGTTGACAACCCTATGCCTTATGGTAAAGATCGTGTCCGCTCTATATCTTGAGAACCGTTATGATTTCAAAATTTATACTTGACATGTATATAAACCAACACCAGAGGGTGTGTCATAATTTATGTACAACTTCCTAGGTCAAAGGTCAAAGTCAAAAACTTTGGTTTCAGTTGACAACCCCATGTCCAATGATAAAGATAAAAAATTTTACCACACATTATTCACGGTGGGGCCCACAGAGATGGCTCCCATCTCAATGATATCTAGTTTTATTTGCAATTGACCTCATGAAAAATAAATCAAATCATATAATAAGAGTTGTTATATATACTGCTTCCTTGTAAGTGTTTGGCTTTACTTTTTAGTTTTATGTGAGCTCTTTCACGTTTGTATTAGGTTTTGGACTTTCAAATTTTTTAAATGCTCCTCTGGTACAATAAAGTTGATGTCGTTAATGTTATTTGATATTTTATAGTGTGTCTTTCTATGTTCCACTGTTTCATGTTAGGGTGAAGGTTGACGCCTCTTACAACGTTTAAAACCGCCGAATTTGTTTGCACCTGTCCTAAGTCAGGAGCCTGTTGTTCAGTGGTTGTCGTTTGTTGATGTGGTTCATTAGTGTTTCTCGTTTTTTATATAGATTAGACCGTTGGTTTTCCGGTTTGAATTGTTTCACACTAGTCATTTTGGGCCCCTTATAGCTTTCTGTTCGGTATGAGCTAAAGCTCCGTGTTGAAGACCGTACTTTGACCTATAGTTGTTTACTTTTTACACATTGTGACTTGGGTGGAGAGTTGTCTTATTGGCACTCATACCACATCTTCTTATCTATATTACAGGTATTAGATAATATGAACAGTATTGTACGTACTATACAGATGTAAGCAGCCAGACTAAAATGAATACCGAACATCTATCTGTAATTTAAACCTTACTAAAACAAATTACAAATTTGTATTCCAGGGCCTTTGGAAATATTAAATATCTTGCAAAAAATAGAAAATAATGGGAAATGGGTACGATGCCACTACGTATAATTAATTGGTTTTTTTTAATTTCAGCTGACAGGGTTTTTAACGGCTTTGTATTAATGGTATAGTTTAAACAAGAAAATAATATGATATATAATTAAACAAATTTCACTTGACCAGGTTTTTTTAATCACATATATTAGATAAGGAAATCTGTAAATCACTGCTCACAACAGTGTACGTAACCATGTTTCATTGATGGATTGGTCCAGTTAAAATATTTCAAGCATAACAGGTCAAGTACATAGAAAATGAAAGGATATGGAGTAAATGTACATGGGACAAAATCGCACACAATACAAAGAAAACATAGAAAATTATCAATGAACAGGGCTTTTATTCCTGTTCTTCATTTTGACAGTTGATGTAGGGTCATGTAAATATGTGAAATCAATGTAACTCCTGATTTGTACAGATATAGTTCTACACACAATGCTGGATGTTCACGTCATCAGGAACACATGTCACCTACTTTATTCTGATTTAGAGCCGAATAGAATTTGCTATTACTCCTATAAGTTCAAAGTTCAAAGTTCTTTATTTCCAATTAAGGGCCCCTGACGGGACATAATTACAACAATACTGATACACAATACATTCTCATTCATAACACATAAACATATAAATGAAGATAAAATTAAAATTCACATAAAGTGGATGAGATTATCATAGAATATATATATAATCATATAAAATATCACAACATAAAACAATTATTATTGTTATTATTTATAAGTTAGTTTAGTTCTTTCAAAATTTCATATCTTTGATTTAACTGCCATGCCAGAGTGCAAATACATATAATTTAATAATTTCATCATATAGTTTGCTCTTGTCTCTTATCCAGAAAAGCAAGTTGAAGGAATAATTATACAAGTCACTATAATGGAAAAGAGACCAAGGGCAAATGCACTTGGACATGTTCAAGTGTGATTTTAGATACCGTCTTAACCTCCTCGTGACTAGTGCACAAAAGTATTGTTTTTTATCACTTTAATGCAAAAATCACCAAGGGATGATACTAAAGGTTTAGGCATCTATTTGTCTAAATATAATGATTACTTTTAACAAAACACTTTTTATAAAGCATCAAGGAAGTGGTTACTGCATTCAGCAGTGGCAGCAATCCACAAAATTTATTGAATATTTTTAGATATAATGTTAAAAACTTTTAACTGACCGAAATAAAATCTTCATTGAGATCATTATTAAACATTAACATATAGCTGTAAACCGTATATAATTATATATACATATGCATATATATATATATATATACATATTCAACACTCTAGCATAGCAGTAGCAGGTGCAAGTGAAGTCCCAATGCTCCCTAATTAGGATATTCATGTTTGGCTATAAGGCAACAAATTTTACATAAAATTTGATTATCTTCATTACTCATCATCCAAGTAAATTTTTCAGGATTTTGTAATTGGGTAAAATTAGGACATTGCATACTAATAGAATTAATAAGATCACAACGCTCAACTTTATACTTTGTACAAGTCAGTAAAAAATGGTTCTCATCTTCTACCTCGCCAGATGAGCAATGAGTACACAATCTATTTTGCCTGATAATACCTTGATATCTTCCTAACTCTATTTGAAGTCTATGAGCTGATATTCTGAATCTGGTGAAAATTCTCCTCTGCCCAAAATCTTTTATAATATTTAAATAATTTTCAAATCCAAAGTTTTGTTTAAACTTGAAGTATATACACAGTTTGCCATCTGATAATGATGTTTTTTGATTTTGCCAAAGATTAATATAATGAGTTTTCATATATTTTTTACATGTCTTCTTAAAACTATTTGTTTTCATTGACCTTAAGTCAGTTTGGTTGTCAAAAATTAGTTTTTTCTGTATATTCACAGAGCCATACCAAGAAGGATGTTTATTTTCGTACAACTCTATGGAAGTTTAATAGTCATCTTTTAAAATAGGAAATTGATTATCTAATTTTTCTAAGCGGTGCCAATATTTAAGCATTGCAGTGACAACATTAAAATGTGTGGGTAATCTGCCAAGCTCTGAAAAGGAGGCAAAATTTGAACTCTTTTTCCCACAACCTAAATCAAATTTTACATAATTTAACATGCAAATCTTCGCATTTAAGTCTTTTATAAATTTCATCAAACGACAAATCAGGTTTTTTTCAATCTTGTCGTAAAGGGATTAAATTAACCCCAAATTTCACAACCGTATAATAATATTGGCATAATTGTGTGTAATGAGATTTTGGGTGAAGGACAATGAGAAATAAATTCCTTGCACAGTTTAAAATAAGCTTTTAGACCCGTCTGATAAAGTTCATTTTGAGCGTAGGAGAAAGATCCAGATGAACAGAAAGTGATGCCAAGATATTTACATTTTGTTACACATTCAACAATTTTTTCATTGTATTTGAAATTATATTTGAGATGTCTGCCTGCCTTATTCACGTGTTAACGGTAGAAGTAGAAAATATAAATATTCAAGTCTTTGGCTGGGGATTGAACCCAACACCTCCTACACTCAGGTCACCACGCTATCACACAGTTTTGGGTATGTGTAACAGTTAAAAGTGAGTGATACTATAAAGATGACATGAAAACATTTCATATAATAAAGGGTGAAAGACATTTGGGCTAAATCGTAAAAGTGACCATGGTATCAATAGGGCTAAACAAAATTGAGTCAAGTTAACATCTAGGCTAAAAAAAATTAAACTGCACAGGTATATTACAGGTAACATTTATCAATATCAATATTTGATATGAAATATATAACAAAATGAAAAGAAAATACTACATACTTAAAAATCTGGTCTTGGGAAACCATGCTAGTTTGGAAAGAAAAAAACTTGAAGTTTTACACCATGTAATTGAAATGAGTTTACAGTGACCATGAGCCAGTATCACAGTATCACACAGTTTTTAAAGGCTGTTAGATTACAATTTACAGAGCTCCAGATAAGCTGCGTATTTGCGTGATCACGCAATAAAAATTATTAAAAACCCAATACAATTGCCCGTTGAAGCGTTCAAAAACCCAATTCATTCGAAGGAAAACCCAATAATATGCCAAAACCATGAGTTCTTAACGCTTTTATTCGCTATCGTTTGCGTTATTTACCCTTATTGCGTAAACCCCTGAGGGTTTACGCAGTATATATTGGACGATAGATGTAGTCTTTCGGAACACCGGATGTTATTCGGAACACTTCTGTTCTTTCTATGACCACCTTTCAAATACATGCGCAATAGCTTACTAATCTGTTGAATAAGCATTAGCATCTTAAGTTGCTATAGAGATATTTTACGTATGATCTGAAATTTATTATGATATAATATTTTCTTGCACACGATTACACGCTGCTAATATTAACCTACATGCGTAGTATTTTAATTAGAGTCAAACGTTGAAACCAGCTGTTTAGATATGAGATAAGATTTCATGTAAACAATGCGCTTTATATTCTGAACGAGAATAATTAAAATGAAATCTTTAGAAAGAGTTTTAGTAGCATTTTATTTTAGATTTTAAGTTTAGGAAGATGTACATGATGTAAAAGGAAGCTATTTATTTTTTATACTGAAATTAAAGGAAGTCTTTCTTGCATATGATTAAATTACAGTTATTTTTGTGATTAAATATTGCAACTTTAATAAAAAAATTGGTTATTAAAATGTAATTAAATAGATATTGAATATGAAAAATAAAATAAAACGGAAACTAGCTACAACTAAAATATATTAAAAAAATACCCTTGACTATGCAAATGTTTTGTCGTTTTCGTTTGTTAATACAATACATGCAAACATTAATTTGTTTCTAACTTGAACCTGTTTAAACGATTTTTTTCTACGTTTATAAAAAGTATGTTTTCAACAACATGAGCATGACTTATTGAAAGTTCAAATAGGATCAGAAAAGAATTATTAAACGATGTTTCTACTTCTGTAGCAGTTAGAAAATAACAACAAACTCCTCAAAACGTTTTCAAAACTTTAGTTAGTAACAATTGCACCCTAAAAGTGTCGCTTTAATTACGATCATAAATCTTAAAATTAATCATGCATGCAATTTCGGTAGACTTAATAGGGTCAGCGATAAGATATCAAATGTCTATTTTAGATACCGAGTGATGACAGATGCAGATAGAGATAAGAACAAATACTTTCTATTTATAGTTACCTTAGCCACAAATACTTTCTATTTATAGTTACCTTAGCCAGGAACTAATTATCACTTCTGTAGTAATTAATTTTAAAATGTTCCTCTTTATAAAAATAAAATAATTATTTTTTGTGAAAACAATCAGATAATGAATTTTCGGTTTTAATAGATTATGTATAAATTTGATATTTAGGTTTTTATGCATGTAAAATAATTTTATGAAATTTTGAAATTTGTTTTATTAATGATAATTTTTAAAATTTTTATCAAAAGCAACAAAGCTTTGTGTGATCATTTTGATAATGTACTGATATAAACGCGTTCTCTATAAATTAATTAAAAGCTCCTGGTCAACAGTACTAATTATCACTTCTGTAGTAATTAATTTTAAAATGTTCCTCTTTATAAAACAAAATAATTATTTTTGTGAAAACAATCAGATAGTGAATTTTCGGTTTTAATAGATTATGTATAAATTTGATATTTAGGTTTTTATGCATGTAAAATAATTTTATGAAATTTTGAAGTTTGTTTTATGAATGCTATTTTTTTTTTATTTTTATCAAAAGCAACAAAGCTTTGTGTGATCATTTTGATAATGTACTGATATAAACGCGTTCTCTATAAATTAATTAAAAGCTCCTGGTCAACAGTTCTCATAACTGTGTAAACTAAACTTCCTCTGATGTCTTATATAATCGCTACGGTGTATGGGCTGTATGTGTTTCTTTGTGGTGTTAAATTAGCCTTGCAAAACAAATCGGTTGTTGTACTAATTAATTAGTTAACAAGACAGTAAGTGAGTATAAAATTATTTTTAATTGATACTGAGAGATTCTTAATTATATAGAGCGACGCCTGTTGTTACCATTTGTTGCTGACATAATAGCTACATTGTAAAGTCCAAGCAGGTGTAGTGAGATGTAAACTTTACGAATGAGACAATAGCCTTTTCAAATGATTGTTTAGTAATCTAATTTAGAAAAAAAATACTAAAAAAATAACATAGAAAATCTTGCGAGGTTAATGATTTTTTTCGTATTATAATAACGTTTTATAATTTTTTAGTCGTTAACTACTTAAGGAAACCTTGCATATGACATATGGATCTTCAAAATTTCAAATCATTTTGGAAATCTACTTGAAAAACATTTTTAATTAAAACAAGTATACCATTTTATTATGTGTAAATATATAATTGAACCTTACTTTAATTGTTGAGTGTTAATATTTTGTACTTTATAGTGCACTTTATAATAATACCAAGGACACAAGAGTTTAAGATTATTAGAATACAAGTTTATTGCTTAATTATGATTAATTTGTCAGAGAAAAGGATTTCTTGACCGGTTAAAAAATCAATATCTTAGCCAATTTCTTACTTAAACACCTTTCCAATTAATTTCAAATTTCAAAATCAAAGTTTCAAATGTTCAAGTAATATCTTTGCATATAAATTGATACATTGTATGTGTCTGAAAGTTTCATAAGATTCTTAATTTTAAAAGGTTATATAAATCTTTATTATTTTGTTATACCTGAGCTTTTGTATTATCTTAAATAAACTTGCCATGTTTGTTTAAAATAAAATGTTATTGGTATTAAATTGCTTTGTTTTTGCATTTACTTTTCTTTCACTTAAAAGATATAGGAAGATGTGGTGTGAGTGCCAATGAGACAACTTTCCATTCAAATGACAATTAAAAAAATAAACCATTATAGGTCAATGTACGTCCTTCAACAACACCGACGAAGCCTTGGCTCACACTGAACAAACATAGAAGCACCAAGAAACTTGACATTGAATGACATATATAATTGGAGATTACTTTTCTAGATTCAGCTAGTTTGAGTTAAAAAAATCAATTTTGGAAATCAATTAATTTTCATTCAAAACAGATTCGCTTTAAAATTCAGAAGATGTGGTATGAATGTCATTGACACAATGTGGTACAATTAGGCAAAATGTAAATTTACAGGTCACATTTTTTCTTTCAATACAAACCATCTCAGTGATCAGTAGGTTATACAGTGCACCCAAATGACTAGACTAGTATGAGAGAAGAAGGATAGGTCAATATAAGAAACCTACAAGGCTACTTCAGTTCAATTAAAATTTTTAGATTATTCTAATGAAATAATCAAATGTCAGAGAGAAAATGTGTTTTTAAAGTGGTAGGAATACCAAAGAGAACTCTCCAGTAAGATACAGTGTAGTTAAAGTAAGGAATTACAGGTTATAATACAGCCTTTAATATTTGGCTCACTTTGAACTGCATCCTACTAAGGGTACCAAAACACTGTTATAACAATTCAAACAACATGCTTCTGACAAAGACATGTGCTTATGAATATACCTGTTTTAAAAAATTTTACATACATACCATAAAACATCAATGTAACTATACCATGTAAAAGACACTTTTTTTAAAGTTAATGAAAGAACATGTTCAAATATAAAAAGGAACACCTTACAATTTTCATAATTGTGAATATTAAACAAACTCATTTTTTAACAAAGGGTATTCAGTGATAAATTCAGTTTGTATATGTTAATTTTTTTAAAATTAAATTTCAATTTAGTTTGTTTATTTGTAAGAACTTAAACTTTTCATAGCACAAATCACACAACTTTAAATTGCCAATGCTTACAACCCTAAGCATCACTAAAACCTTGCAGAGCTGGTGTAAGGATCTTAATAATACAATAACAAGTCCTTGTTCAAATAACTTTGAACATACACTACAACTCAGGTGGATTCTGCTTTGTCTACCGGCCCACCAAAGGAGTGGGCACCGGGTGGGCAACAATTCTACCTTGTCCACTCTGCCCACCCATAGGAGTGGGCATGTAGTTTCTTTGTTTAATAAAAAACATGCAAGTACAATCACTTGAAAAAGCAGATAAGCATTTGTAATCAATATTTTTACAAAAGGAGATTATAGCTAGAGTGGGCACGGGTGGGCAGGTGGAAAAGCAAAATCAAACACAGGCTGTTGTGTATCTCAAATTCCCCAAAAACAGCTATTAAGTTTCACATATTGCATTTCTTTTTATAAGCACACAAATCATTAATTTGTTATTAAGCCTAGAAACTAACTCTTTTCTTAAAAAATATCTAATATTTAATACCAAACATGCATTTTGGGTTTACGATTGCATTTCTTTTTTTAAAGAAAGCAACTTGTCTATTACATAGTCGTCGTGTAAATCTATTTTTATAATATTTATAATTGGAAATGTCCTTTCGTTCTAAAAATAGAGCGTTGCATCAAGTAGTTGAAATGAATCCCTGTTGGAATTTTCCGTTGCTCAAAAGGTACAAGTGTTGATGAAAACATTTCGATCTTCTCTGGTTTATCCAATTAGCGTTTGTAATGTTGTCATAATTTTTTCGAATTGCTCCGGATTTATCATAACACACAATGTTAAAACGAAAGTAATGTCCGGTAAAAATATTGATCAGTTGTAACAGTGAAAGGCCAAATCAATTATGACATGATATGAAGTTGGAAAGCATCGGAAACCAAAAGTTATAATAAGGGACAACTTAACCTAGATTTTATGTTAATTAAATTAAACAAAAACATTCAAGTATAATTTTAGTTTATATATTATTCTTTCATTTTAGTTGATGAGTGAACACGCATGCCTTAATTATACTCGTATTTACGTCAGTGCAGCTTGAAACTTTCTTTGTTTTTGGTCTACTTGTTCTGTATGCTTAAGATAGTTGTCTTCTTGGCAAGTGCAGTGTAACATTGTCATTTATTTATTTGATGTTGCAGTATTATTTGTAAATTTAAATTGAATGTGGTCTCTGTCATTAAACCACCCTATAAACCTTGTCAAGGTTTTGGGGTATATCTTAAATCTGGGAACTTCTTATTTTTTTTTTAAAAGTAGGTCTGGCAAATAGGTGATAGGACGGGCAAAACTATCTTTCTCACCTAATGTTCACATATATTACATAAAAATCAAAACACTTGGCCACACCTACCCGAACTAAAGTGTAGGGTGATGATCATATTTAATCTAGAAAGGTAATTAGTTACTGTCCAACTAGTGACACCAGCTGCAGTTTATATAAGTTGTGAGAAAATATAAAACTGGCAGAACTTTAACCGGACGCAAATTAAACGTACAATTGCTCGTCAGTGTATAAACCAAATAAAAACAGCTATCACATATACAAAGAAACATATTAAAGATGGATTAACATCTCGGTTTGATATAATGTGTTTATAACATGCCTAAATATTCAATATTGTGTTGATGAAAAAACCCAATACATTATAAGGAGCTTGGTGGTGAAAAACCCAATTTGATATTTGATTGAGGGTGAAATGAAATTGATAATACAATTAAAAACTTTATCACTCAATTACATAAAATGGTGGGTAAAACCCCAATTTGTGAATTCTTATCTGGAGCTCTGAATTTAGGACCAGAACTAATCTTTGAGAAAATCATTATCTATTGAATTTCCTTTTAACTTAACATAGCTGTTTTATACCTTCATGTTGTACATAGTTTAAACAATATTTTGTGCTATAAAGACTTATCTCGCTCAAAATCCCACTTTCACAACCGCTTGGTGAGCAAGGAGCAGATACTGTCTGGCAAACAGAATTGTACATAAAACAAGAACATGTTATACATAGAATGTCATTTATTACATAAATGACATATATAGAATATTATTTATAATTAGAATATAGATATTGTACATGTAAAAAGTAAAATCACAAAAATACTGAACTCCGAGGAAAATTCAAAAGTAAAGTCCCTAGCTTACCTTTAAATGGGAGGATTAGCCCATATGTCGACTTGCCATTGGCCTATTGGCCTAAACGTAACATATTTTTTGCCCAAATTTTGCACCAATTAGCTCGAACGTGCATCTGCAATTATATAACCATTGTTTATATTAAGGCCACAACCAATTTAGTAAAATTAATTGAGTAATAATGTCATAATATAAATTTAAAAATAAATGCCATGAGTTTTTATTAAATAAATGCAACAAAAAAAAAGCTTTGCAATATATTAAACTTTTCAGTTAAATCCTGCATTGTCCTTTGTTAATATAACAAGTACATACTTGGTCTTCTTATGTACAACTAATTGCATGAGTCTAAAAAGGGGTAGGATTGAGATTTAAAAAACTAGATATTTAATATGTGCCTTTCCCATCAGTGGTTGTCTTAAGTCATATTTCAATGTGTCTGTTATTTGGAGAATTTTTAGTTTTTGTCTCGCCTATGATGAAAGTCGCAGTATGCGTGACATTAGGCTGACTATCCGGCGGCGTCGTCGGTGTAAACTATTTGTATAAAACGTTTTATCGCTATTTTGTGCATTTTCCTTTGATCTTTTTTTGTGATAATTTTTCATATCATGCTACTCGCTTGAGATGGAAAATTATCGCTAGAAACTAAGGAGGCACGTGGCGTTGCTAATGAAATTGACATGAAATTGACAACGTCGTCATATGTAAAATAGCGATAAACAGATTATCATTGGTCATCTCAACTCGATTGCTTTTCTCGCTTTCGCCGTACCGGCTCAAGCGAGAAAATCAATCTCGTTGAGATGATCAACGATAATCTATAAATATTACCTGGCTGATTCATACCTTGTATGCATATACCTTATGTTACGAAGTTTCTGTCTGTCATATATATATAAATAACAAGATGTTGTGTAATTGCCAACGAGACAATCCTCCACAAGAGACCAAAATGACACAGAAATTAACAACTATAGGTCACCGTACGGCCTTCAACAATGAACAAAACCTATACCGGATAGTAAGCTATAAAAGGCCCCGAAATGACAAATGTAATACAATTCAAACGAGAAAACTAACGGCCGCCTAATTTATGTATAAAATAATGAACGAAAAACAAATATGATACACAGAAACAAACGACAGCCACTGAATTACAGGCTCCTGACTTAAGACAGGCACATACAGAATGTGACGGAGTTAAACATGTTAGCGGGCGCCAAAGACTCCCCTAACTGAAAGAGGCTTAACATATGTCCATAATTGTCCTTGACCTCATTTTCATAGTTTAGTGACAGCTAGAATTTTTGTTTTGTCATGGAATTTCTCACTTATTATGAGTAACAGAATAACTGTATTTGGTATCTAGGTTCCTTGCAACATCTACATGTCCGTCAGTTATGGTTCACCTGACCTCAATCTCATTTTACGGATCAGTGATCAAGGTTAAAGTTACGTGATTATGTGAGTTTCTCAGATACTATAAGCAGTAGGTCAACTATATACGGTGTATAAAATGATTGTAAGGGATACACGATGTCTGTCTGGCAGGTATAATCCGACCTTCGCCTCATTTTCATGCTTCATTGGTCAATGTTAAGTTTTTGTGTTTCGGTCTGTTTTTTAAATACCATAAGCAATATGTCAACTCTTTTGGTGTATGGAATAATTGTTAGGTGTATATGTTTGTCTGACAGGATTTGTCTGACCTTGACCTCATTTAATCTAGAAAGGTAATTAGTTACTGTCCAACTAGTGACACCAGCTGCAGTTTATATAAGTTGTGAGAAAATATAAAACTGGCAGAACTTTAACCGGACGCAAATTAAACGTACAATTGCTCGTCAGTGTATAAACCAAATAAAACAGCTATCACATATACAAAGAAACATATTAAAGATGGATTAACATCTCGGTTTGATATAATGTGTTTATAACATGCCTAAATATTCAATATTGTGTTGATGAAAAAACCCAATACATTATAAGGAGCTTGGTGGTGAAAAACCCAATTTGATATTTGATTGAGGGGTGAAATGAAATTGATAATACAATTAAAAAACTTTATCACTCAATTACATAAAAATGGTGGGTAAAAACCCCAATTTGTGAATTCTTATCTGGAGCTCTGAATTTAGGACCAGAACTAATCTTTGAGAAAAATCATTATCTATTGAATTTCCTTTTTAACTTAACATAGCTGTTTTATACCTTCATGTTGTACATAGTTTAAACAATATTTATAGTGCTATAAAGACTTGTCTCGCTCAAAATCCCACTTTCACAACCGCTTGGTGAGCAGGGAGCAGATACTGTCTGGCAAACAGAATTGTACATAAAACAAGAACATGTTATACATAGAATGTCATTTATTACATAAATGACATATATAGAATATTATTTATAATTAGAATATAGATATTGTACATGTAAAAGTAAAATCACAAAATACTGAACTCCGAGGAAAATTCAAAAGTAAAGTCCCTAGCTTACCTTTAAATGGGAGGATTAACCCATATGTCGATTTGCCATTGGCCTATTGGCCTAAACGTAACATATTTTTGCCCAAATTTTGCACCAATTAGCTCGAACGTGCATCTGCAATTATATAACCATTGTTTATATTAAGGCCACAACCAATTTAGTAAAATTAATTGAGTAATAATGTCATAATATAAATTTAAAATAAATGCCATGAGTTTTATTAAATAAATGCAACAAAAAAACTTTGCAATATATTAAACTTTTCAGTTAAATCCTGCATTGTCCTTTGTTAATATAACAAGTACATACTTGGTCTTCTTATGTACAACTAATTGCATGAGTCTAAAAAGGGGTAGGATTGAGATTTAAAAAACTAGATATCTATGTGCCTTTCCCATCAGTGGATGTCTTAAGTCATATTTCAGTGTGTTTGTTATTTGGAGAGTTTTTAGTTTTTGTCTCGCCTACGATGAATGTCGCAGTAGGCATGACACTAGGGTGACTATCCGACGGCGTCGTCGGTGCAAACTATTTGTATAAAACGTTTTATCGCTATTTTGTGCATTTTTCCTTTGATCTTTTTTTGTGATAATTTTTCATATCATGCTACTCGCTTGAGATGGAAAATTATCGCTAGAAACTAAGGAGGCACGTGGCGTTGCTAATGAAATTGACATGAAATTGACAACGTCGTCATATGTAAAATAGCGATAAACAGATTATCATTGGTCATCTCAACTCGATTGCTTTTCTCGCTTTCGCCGTACCGGCTCAAGCGAGAAAATCAATCTCGTTGAGATGATCAACGATAATCTATAAATATAACCTGGCTGATTCATACCTTGTATGCATATACCTTATGTTACGAAGTTTCTGTCTGTCATATATATATAAATAACAAGATGTTGTGTAATTGCCAACGAGACAATCCTCCACAAGAGACCGAAATGACACAGAAATTAACAACTATAGGTCACCGTACGGCCTTCAACAATGAACAAAACCTATACCGGATAGTAAGCTATAAAAGGCCCCGAAATGACAAATGTAATACAATTCAAACGAGAAAACTAACGGCCGCCTAATTTATGTATAAAATAATGAACGAAAAACAAATATGATACACAGAAACAAACGACAGCCACTGAATTACAGGCTCCTGACTTAAGACAGGCACATACAGAATGTGACGGAGTTAAACATGTTAGCGGGCGCCAAAGACTCCCCTAACTGAAAGAGGCTTAACATATGTCCATAATTGTCCTTGACCTCATTTTCATAGTTTAGTGACAGCTAGAATTTTGTTTTGTCATGGAATTTCTCACTTATTATGAGTAACAGAATAACTGTATTTGGTATCTAGGTTCCTTGCAACATCTACATGTCCGTCAGTTATGGTTCACCTGACCTCAATCTCATTTTACGGATCAGTGATCAAGGTTAAAGTTACGTGATTATGTGAGTTTCTCAGATACTATAAGCAGTAGGTCAACTATATACGGTGTATAAAATGATTGTAAGGGATACACGATGTCTATCTGGCAGGTATAATCCGACCTTCGCCTCATTTTCATGCTTCATTGGTCAATGTTAAGTTTTTGTGTTTCGGTCTGTTTTTTAAATACCATAAGCAATATGTCAACTCTTTTGGTGTATGGAATAATTGTTAGGTGTATATGTTTGTCTGACAGGATTTGTCTGACCTTGACCTCATTGTCATGGTTCTTTAAAAATGTTAAGTTTATGTGATGCTTGTAGTAAAACCTTTATCTTGTAAGACTTTCAACATAAAATCAATGTTCATTAAAGCAGGGGAGCCATTTCAGCGTGTGCACTCTTGTTTTATAGTTTGATTAAAGAAAAAATAACAACTTTTAAGACTTGGACGGTTAAGTGCTTAATATACTGTATGGACACCAGAATATTGTTGAATACTGTATGCTGCCATCTAAATGTCTATTTGTTATTTTGTCTAATGAGTTGTTAGACAGCAAATCAAAAGACAAAACAAGATTGTGTCCCCTGTACACGGATGCCCCATCCGCACTATCATTTTCTATGTTCAGTGGACCGTGAAAATGGGGGAAAATCTCTAATTTGGCATTAAAATTAGAAAGATCATATTATAGGGAACATGTATTCTAAGTTTCAAGTTGATTGGACTTCAACTTCATCAAAAACTACCTCGACCAAAAACTTTAACCTGAAGCGGGACGAACGGACGGACGGACGGACGAACAGACGAACGAACGAACGGACGGACGGACGCACAGACCAGAAAACATAATGCCCATAAATGGGGCATAATAACCAATAGACATCTAGATGGCAGCATAACTGATGTATACCCTACATCGATCTACAAGAACCACATTGATTAATACATTATTGTCGACTGTTAAAAGACTTAAGAGCATCTGAGATCCAATTTTTGCTTGGGTTTGTGTTGCTATGTCCTAAGATTTATATGTAGTGTTTTTGCCATGACATTGTCATATGCTCTCTGACTTATGAGTTTTGAATGACCGCTTGGTATCTTTTACTTCTTTGTTGCACTACAAATGCTAAATTAATATTGAAGTAGCAGTGAATCTCTGACATGAATCTAGTATTAAAATGTTACTTTTTACATTATTTTAGTAAAGTAATCTTGACTGTTCTTTAGAGATCATCAAATACTGTTCTAAAAGGTGACAAGTACAAATTAGTTTTACAAAATAAATTGTCTCACACAGTCCAAGTTATTACCAACATATATAGTCCATTCAAATTTACCTGATAAGGGCCTAAATGTTACAAAAAGTCAGGAAAAAAAGAATACTTGTAATTTAATAAATGATTAAATAGGTCTTAAACTTTCTACAAAAATGAAAATGCTGCAGAATCCAGAGTCATGGCAATTTGTTTTTTCCTGAGGTCACGAAATCGAACTAAATGAAGGAAGGATGTACACTATAGCAAATCTATGACATTGAATTCAGGTCTTGCTTGACCAAATTGACCATAGTTTGAACAATCATATTTTTCTATTTGTTCCATAAAGTTGAAAATGAGGACATGCTGAAACATAAGTTTAGAAATGTATTTTTTGATTGCATATCATTGTTGATAATTATCTGAAAATAATTATCCTCACATAGAAGACACTTAAAGGGAAAGGGGTTCGGTTAGGGTGTACTTTTAACTTATCTTTTATTAACAGGGTGCTCATTTACCTTTTTTTGAATGCTATAAATGAAAATATCAGATGAGATATTTTAGAACAAACTCAATCTGGGGTCCAATTTTAACATAATCTGAATCATCCTTTATTAATTAGCTGTCAAGTATTTTCCTGACAAACAAGTAGACAGTATAAAAAGTACCTCAAAAGCTAACCAAACCTTTGAACAAACTTATTTGGAAAGGATATAGTTACAATACTGTTGTCAAGTCATTAAGGATTGCATATTTTGGTATTAATATTGATTCACTCATAGGGTCTTTGCATCGAAAATATACACATTTATTCTAAAACCAGTTGTTGGCATGATACGGGTTATGTTCTTTTCATATATTTTATGATGGTATGATACTAAACCCCTAACTGGAGGGATTGTACTTGATTTTCATATGATGAAGACAATCTTTCAATCAGTTTAATTGAGGACTGGAGCTGGCATGTCAGTAACTGCTAGTAGTCCTTTGTTCATTTATGTATCATTGTCATTTTGCTTAGTTTCTTTTGTTACCTGTTCTGACATCGGACTCAGACTTCTTTTAAACTGAGTTTTACTGTGCGTATTGCTATGTGTTTCTTTATTCTACATTGGCCAGAGGTATAGGGGGAGGGTTGAGATCTCACAAAACATGTTTAACCCCACCACATTTTTGCGCCTGTCCTAAGTCAGGAGCCTCTGGCCTTTGTTAGTCTAGTATGTTTTTTAATTTATGTTCATTTATATGTTTTGGAGTTTAGTGTGATGTCCATTTTCACTGAACTAGCACACAATTTAAGTTAGGGGCCAGCTGAGGACCACCTTCGGGTGCGGGATTTTCTCGCTGCATTGAAGACCCCTTGTTGGCCTTCGGCTGTTGTCTGCTCTTTGGTCTGGTTGTTGTCTCTTTGACATATTCCCCATTTCCATTCTCAATTTTAGCTAAATAGCCTTTAGCTGTCTTTTGGTCAATTATAAATGTAATTAGATAAAAACTTCGCCAATCTTGTACCATCTACTTTTTACTTCTTAAAATAAGCCTATCCTAAAAAATGAAGGGAAAAAACACTTGTCCAATTATTATTTTTGTAGCCGTCTATAATTTTAACTTTTGAATTTTTGACAGCATTTTAAATGAAAACAGAACATAGTATAACAATATAAACATTTTATTGAAGTAGCACTAATTTTAACAACATTTTAGTACAACAAGGAGAATAGTGTAAGTATATCTATAACAAAACTATTTTTAGATACTGTAAATGTATGAATAAACATGCTGTACAAAAATCAATGTACTATACTAAATACCATAAATGTATTAATGTACTGGATGCTGAAAATGTAAAATGTACTAGATTCTGTAACCATTTAAATGTTCTACATAATGTAACCATTTAAATGTACTAGATAATGTAACCATTTGAATGTACTAGTTAATGTAACCATTTGAATGTACTAGATAATGAAATCATTTGAATGTACTTGATAATGTAACCATTTTAATGTACTAGATAATGTAACCATTTTAATGTACTACTACTAGATATTTAATGTACTAGATAATGTTACCATTTGAATGTACTAGATAATGTAACCATTTTAATGTACTAGATAATGCAACCATTTTAAATTACTTAATGCTGTAAATGTGTTACTGTAATGATTGGAGCTTATGTAATTAGTTTGGGAGTAGCTTTTAACTCATGTAAACTACATTTAAATACATTCATGTACATGAATATGCAAATAGAAAATTAACAAGATGTTTTGAATAGACGATTCAAAGAAATGAAAGTTCATTACTCGGCATATATATGCACATGGTCAAAGTATAATAAAATGGTAACAGGTGGTAACAAAACTAGATTCAATTATATCTTAGCAATTTTACAAACAATTTTATATTCTCAGAAAAATAAACAGATATGAAGTTTTAAAAAGTTCAGCTTCATCGCACTTTGTTCACTCATTCGTCAGATACTTTCAAAATATATGATCTGAGTGATTTTTGGTGTTTAATGTCACTTTCTGCACACTCAGTGATATCATATTGGCCAGTTTTTAATTTTTGGTGAAGGAAGCGGGAGAAAATCGGGAGAACAACCGACTATATAGGATCTAAGAATGAGGCATTTTATGGAATTATTTTTTTTTACAAAACACCTACTTGTAAAACAGATGAAATACTTTATTCTGACTAGTTTTCAATTCTTCATCTGTACAATATACTTTTGCACAGAGAATTTCTCAACTACAAAATTAAAATAAGATGAAAATACAGGAGTCTCATCAGAACATTTAATAGTACATGGGATTTGATATCACTTTATTTACTTACACTTCTCAAACTCATTAAATGGAATACTGTAAACCAACTTATTTTGCAGATACTTTATTTCATGATTAGCCCTCTTTAGCCCACTTCACGCTATTTAATTTCATTATTTTCAAATTTACTTGATGTAGTTAAAAAGGAAAGATCCAAGTTTTACATATTCATCAAGAAAGTAAAAAAAAGAAATCGCCAACAGAAATTAGTTGGTTTACAGTAAATTAAAGCATGGAGGCAGGCTAATTGCATATATTGATAGTAGTTTAACAGTATGAAAATATCAATGGTCTATCAGAATTACTTCTTCATGTAAAACTGAATGTGTTTGAAGGATGATTGGGGGGAGGAGGATGGAATGCTCCAAAATTCTGTTTGAAACTTAAATATATAGATGTTCTGTAACACAATATACCAAATAATTAAATATCTTTTATCTGAGATAAAGATGATTTAAATTCATGTTAAAAGCTATAATGGTAAGAAAAATGCCTCCCCCCTTCTACCGATATTGTTGTATCTGAGACTAATATGATATAAATTCATGTTACAAGCTATAATGCATAGTAAGAAAAATACCTAAAGCTAAAGATTCCAAATCAAAGAAATATAGAACAGTTTATTTTTATCTTGTAATTACTTCATTTGTACTTTCAACTTCCAAAATTACTGTGCACATTTATTACTGTGATGGAATAACAAAATGAAATTAATTAACACAATTTAAGGAAATGATGAATATAAAGACTGGGAACAAATTTAATATAGAAAATCTGTTTACCGTAGAAAGGCTTGTATAGTCCATGGTTTTATTCTCCAAAATTGGACCTTCCAGACGGGTGCGGACTATAGAGTACAATAAGCAAGAAATAAGAGAAAAATTTCAATTTCGCGGGCGAGATGGTTTGTTTACGTTCCGCCATCTTTGTTATTGATATTGTAGAGGGCGCTCTTATCATCTTTTCAAACTAATAATTTTAACTCATCCATATTAATAAGTTATTTCTATTCAATATCAAATTAATACTGATAAATATAAAAACTAAACCTTTCATTACAAATTTCTCGTTTCTTTTCAATGCATTGGTTGAAATAAACTGGTATCTTATTGATTGAAACGATACAAACATAGTGAAAAAGACAACCGTAAACCAGTTTAGAATTTGTAAACTACAAAACCTAATCGGTTATTGTTCGTTCCGTTTTGGTGTTTCATACTGACTAATATGGTTTGTATTAGCTTAAGACCCTTCAAACATTAATGTGATAGATATATTAAAGACTGTTTTACAAAAGGATGGAACTGTTTTACTTTCAAAGTCGTATTATAGTGATATCTGTTATGTACGGATTTCGACTCTCACCGGTTAATTTCTTCTTTTACTCGTGCTTTTCAAACTTCCTAGGTTTCTAAATTGTTTTTAAGTGAATTAAACTTATTTTAACAATCATGAAGCATTCTAGAATCATTTACAAGCAGTTTCAGCTTCTTTTGATGATGGAAAACAGGTTTTCCAAGAAAATACGCAAACGACCGCACAGGATTTGAAATTACGGAGTTTCATTAGACCTTTTCTAACAGTTACAAAAGTTTTTACCTAAAATTTCGTGTGGAGAAGGGGTGCGGACTATGTACCAGTGCGAACTATACAAGCCTTTCTACGGTAATGCAATACTAATGCTGTCAATTTTTACAATAACAAACACATTTCAAAACTTCTGAAGAAGAAAGGGAATGTAGGCCCATATTTGAATAAAATGCTCCATGGGCGCAGCTTGATACGACCGCAGAGGTCGAACCCTGAACAGTCGGGGCAAGTATGGACACAACATTCAAGCTTGATACAGCTCTGAATTTGGATTGTGATTAAATATTTGACACAGCATAGGTTTCTGACACAGAATGAATGTGGTCTAAGAACTTAAAAATTTTAAATTGGACATTCACCTATTATGGTCCAATATCCAAAATCTAAATACATGGTTAGATTCAGCATATCAAAGAACCCTAAGAGTTCAATTTTTGATGAAATCAAACAAAGTTTAATTTTGGACCCTTTTGACCTCAATGTGGACAAAGTTGATAACGGGCCCAAAATCAAAAATCTAAATACATGGCTAGATTTAGCATATCAAAGAACCCCATATATTCAATTTTGTTGAAATCAAACAAAGTTTAATTTTGGACCCTTTTGACCTCAATGTGGACAAAGTTGATAACAGGGCCCAAAATCAAAAATCTAAATACATGGTTAGATTCAGCATATCAAAGAACCCCATATATTCAATTTTTGTTGAAATCAAACAAAGTTTAATTTTGGACCCCAATTTGGACCAACTTGAAAACTGGGCCCATAATCAAAAATCTAAATACATGATTAGATTCAGCATATCAAAGAACCCTAAGAATTCAATTTTTGTTAAAATCAAACTAAGTTTAATTTTGGACCCTTTGGACCTTAATGTAGACCAATTTGAAAACGGGACCAAAAATTAAGAATCTAAATACATGGTTAGATTCAGCATATCAAAGAACCCCATATATTCAATTTTTGTTGAAATCAAACAAAGTTTAATTTTGGACCCTTTTGACCTCAATGTGGACAAAGTTGATAACGGGCCCAAAAATCAAAAATCTAAATACATGGTTAGATTCAGCATATCAAAGAACCCAATATATTCAATTTTGTTGAAATCAAACAAAGTTTAATTTTGGACCCGATTTGGACCAACTTGAAAACTGGGCCCATAATCAAAAATTTAAAGACATGTTTAGATTCAGCATATCAAAGAACCCTAAGAATTCAATTTTGTTAAAATCAAATTAAGTTAAATTTTGGACCCTTTGGACCTTAATGTAGACCAATTTGAAAACGGGACCAAAAATTAAGAATCTAAATACATGGTTAGATTCAGCATATCAAAGAACCCCATATATTCAATTTTGTTGAAATCAAACAAAGTTTAATTTTGGACCCCAATTTGGACCAACTTGAAAACTGGGCCCATAATCAAAAATCTAAATACATGATTAGATTCAGCATATCAAAGAACCCTAAGAATTCAATTTTGTTAAAATCAAACTAAGTTTAATTTTGGACCCTTTGGACCTTAATGTAGACCAATTTGAAAACGGGACCAAACATTAAGAATCTAAATACACGGTTAGATTCGCATATCAAAGAACCCCAATAATTCAATTTTGATGAAATCAAACAAAGTTTAATTTTGGACCCTTTGGACCTCAATGTGGACCAATTTAAAACGGGGCCCAAAATCCAAAAACTTAATACACGGTTAGATTCAGCATATTAAAGAAACCCAAGAATTCAAGAATAAAACCCCATTGAAATTGGTCAAGAAATAAGCAATTTATACAAAGTATCTTCTTTTGCACAATACTGTGCAATTGAATATTTCTTGCAATTGCGCAATACTGTGCAATTGAATATTTCTTGCTATTGTGCAATACTGTACAATTGACAATTTCTTCCTATTGTGCAATATTGTGCTATTGGATATTTCTTGCTATTGCGCAATACTGTGCAATTGAAGATATCTTGCTATTGCGCAATACTGTGCAATTGAAAATTTCTTGCTATTGCACAATACTTATTATATAATAATTTACACATCCTGTTTGGTGTGTATCTCCTGCCATATCATTATTATTTGCTTTTAAATATAAATCAGAAATAACCAACTTAAAATGGAAAATTTTAAAGAAAAAAAAGGAAAAAGGAAGAAAAAGGGAAAAAAATCCGCCCCAATTTTTGAACCCCCTTATGATTCATCACCCCCAAACTCAATCCCAGCCTTCAATGAGGTATGGTACCTTGCAGTACAATTTCAGAGAGATCCATACACTTAAACACAAGTTATTGTCTGGAAACTAGAAAAATGCTTATTTTTGGCCCCTTTTTGGCCCCTAATTCCTAAATGTTTAGGGCAATTACCCTCAAACTCAATTCCAGCTTTCCCTTTGTGATATGGAACCTTGTAGTACAATTTCAGAAAGATCCATACACCTACACACAAGTTATTGTCATGAAACTAGAAAAATGCTTATTTTTTGCCCCTTTTTTGGCCCCTAATTCCTAAAATTTTGAGGCAATTACCCCCAAAATCAATCCCAGCATTCTCTTTGTGATATGGAACCTTGTGGTACAATGTCAGAGAGATCCATACACTTACACACAAGTTATTGTCTGGAAGTTACAAAAATGCTTATTTTTGGCCCCTTTTTGGCCCCTAATTCCTTAACTGTTGGTACCATAACCCCCAAAATCAATCCCAACCTTCCTTTTGTGGTATTGAACCTTATGGTAAAATTTCCTAGAGATCCATTTACTTAAACTAAAGTTAGAGTGCGAAAACCAATGTGTCTTCGGACGACGACGACGACGACGACGCCAACGTCATACCAATATACGACCACAAAAATTTTTTGCGGTCGTATAAAATGATTTTGAGAACTACTTCAAATTTGCTCATAATATAGGGAAACAATAAAATCAAGCAATTTATATAAATCGGAAAGATTTTATACTAAGTTTGATGCCATAATTATCTCATTATATGCACATATTTCACAAAATGAAGAAAGTGTCAATTTTATACAGTTTTCTATCCAAATTTCTGTGGTGGAAACATTGGCTGCATCTTATAACATTTTTTATTTGTAAGAGCTTTCTTATTATAGCTATTTACCATACATCTTTCCACCAAATATAATTTTGATGCACTCATAATTTTGTCAATCCAAAATATACTCAAAGTTTGATACAAAACAAGGAAAATAAAGACATTTTACAAAAAAATACTAATGTCATCATGATTTGTTGCAATGGAAACTGAACGAATGGGAAATTTTATTTTTAATTCATGAACACCTATTTCCTAAGTCATGTTAGGGAAAATTTAAGATCATGTATGGTTTCATTAAATTTTGAACTTAATTTGAGCCTTTTGTCATTACTTCTTAATACAGAATTTACAATGTTTTCACCCATTTATAAGATATTTTAATAATCATGAGCTAAAGATCTTTTATCTGAAATTTCTAATTTATGTTATTTGAAAAATCAATTTGTACTTAATATATATTCATAATAAACATGATAAAAAATCACCATTCTTTCAATCTTTATTTGTTAATGTATGCTGACGATACTGTTATTTTCAGCGAAAATATAAATGATCTTCAAAAAATGATAGATGTAGTTCAAATATGTTCTGAAGGGTATAATTTGCATATAAATATGTTAAAAACTAAGATTGTTGTATTTAGAAACAGAGGTGTTATCAAACCAGAAGAAAAATGGTTCATTAATGGAGAGAATATTGAGTTATGTGATGAATTTATATATCTGGGTATGCTGTTAAATTATAATGGTATTTTTACTAATACTCAGAAAATGTTGTCAAATCAAGGTAAAAAAGCTGTTTTCAGTTTATTTAGTAAAATTCAAGAAGACTATTTTAATACAGAGACACTACTGTCTTTATTTGATACATATGTTTCAAGCATAGTGAATTATGGAAGCGAAGTTTGGGGATATCATAAAGCAATTGACATTGAAAATCTTCACTCATATTTTTTAAATAGGATTTTGAAAGTAAATGAGAATACTACAAAGTATTTTTGAACTAGGTAGAGTCCCATTGTATGTACAAAATGTACATGGATTCTGTAAAATGATAAAATAATGGTGTAAATTGTTAAAAACTAATAATCGTATTCTGAAAAATTGTTATGCAGAAATGCTGGAGGCTAGCAATGTAAAAAGTAAAAATAAATTTGAATTGGTCATGTAAAATAAGAGATTTATTATGTAATTGTGGATTAAATCATGTATGGTTGACACAAAATGTATTGAATGTATATGTATTTATATTTCAAACAGTGTGTTACTGGTAGATTTATATTTAAAGCAATGTCATTTTTTATGAGTCTTCTAAATGTCAGTTCTACAAATACATATATGACAGTCATGGTTTGCAGTTTTATCTTAGTAGACCTGTAAATTTTAGATATAAACCATTAATAAGCAAGTACCGTTTACATGCACATAACTTGAACATTGAAACTGGAAGGTTTTAAATATAAACAGAAACGCTAGAACATGTAATGTGCAACTGTAATTCTGTTGAAGATGAATATCATTTTATTTTGGAATGTATTGGATATAGAGATATTCGTATGAAGTATATTAAACCGTATTATTGGAGAAATCCATCAGTATTTAAACTTATACAATTGTTATCTGTTCGTAATATAAAAGAACTTAATAATTTTGGGAAGTATTTATGTATTGCCGAACAAATTCGTAATTGTTGAATGTGTATATCATACTTCAATTAAGATTGTTAAATTATGCTAATTAATATCATGCTCCTAGATGTGTTTTAAATTGTATGAATTGTATATTAATGAATTACCTTATTGTACTATGTGATGCTTACTATATTTAATGTAATATTAATTGTACACGATACCTATAAGCTGTATTGCTTTTGGAATAAAGAATATAACTAATATAATCATCGTAAAATTATTAATTAGCTGTCAAGTATTTTCCTGACAAACAAGTAGACAGTTAAATAGCCTTTAGCTGTCTTTTGGTCAATTATAAATGTAATTAGATAAAAACTTCGCCAATCTTGTACCATTTACTTTTTACTTCTTAAAATAAGCCTATCCTAAAAAATGAAGGAAAAAACACTTGTCCAATTATTATTTTTGTAGCCGTCTATAATTTTAACTTTGAATTTTTACAGCATTTTAAATGAAAACAGAACATAGTATAACAATATAAACATTTTATTGAAGTAGCACTAATTTTAACAACATTTTAGTACAAGAAGGAGAATAGTGTAAGTATATCTATAACAAAACTATTTTTAGATACTGTAAATGTATGAATAAACATGCTGTACAAAAATCAATGTACTATACTACATACCATAAATGTATTAATGTACTGGATGCTGAAAATGTAAAATGTACTAGATTCTGTAACCATTTAAATGTTCTACATAATGTAACCATTTAAATGTACTAGATAATGTAACCATTTGAATGTACTAGATAATGTAACCATTTGAATGTACTAGATAATGAAATCATTTGAATGTACTTGATAATGTAACCATTTTAATGTACTAGATAATGTAACCATTTTAATGTACTAGATAGTTAATGTACTAGATAATGTTACCATTTGAATGTACTAGATAATGTTACCATTTGAATGTACTAAATAATGTAACCATTTTAATGTACTAGATAATGCAACCATTTTAAATTACTTTATGCTGTAAATGTATTACTGTAATGATTGGAGCTTATGTAATTAGTTTGGGAGTAGCTTTTAACTCATGTAAACTAAAATACATTCATGTACATGAATATGCATATAGAAAATTAACAAGATGTTTTGAATAGACGATTCAAAGAAATGAAAGTTCATTACTCGACATATCTATGCACATGGTCAAAGTATAATAAAATGGTATCAGGTACAAACAAAACTAGATTCAATTATATCTTAGCAATTTTACAAACAATTTTATATTCTCAGAAAAATAAACAGATATGAAGTTTTAAAAAGTTCAGCTTCATTGCACTTTGTTCACTCATTCGTCAGATACTTTCAAAATATATGATCTGAGTGATTTTTGGTGTTTAATGCCACTTTCTGCACACTCAGTGATATCATATTGGCCAGTTTTTAATTTTTGGTGAAGGAAGCTGGAGAAAACGGGAGAACAACCGACTATATAGGATCTAAGAATGAGGCATTTTATGGAATTATTTTTTTTTACAAAACACCTACTTGTAAAACAGATGAAATACTTTATTCTGACTAGTTTTCAATTCTTCATCTGTACAATATACTTTTTGCACAGAGAATTTCTCAACTACAAAATTAAAATGAAAATACAGGAGACTCGTCATATCATTTGATAGTACATGGGAGTTATCACTTTATTTACTTACACTTCTCAAACTCATTAAATGGAATACTGTAAACCAACTTATTTTTGCAGATACTTTATTTCATGATTAGCACTCTTTAGCCCACTTCGCCGCTATTTAATTTCATTATTTTCAAATTTACTTGATGTAGTTAAAAAAGGAAAGATCCAAGTTTTACATATTCATCAAGAAAGTAAAAAAAAAAGAAATCGCCAACAGAAATTAGTTGGTTTACAGTAAATTAAAGCATGGAGGCAGGCTAATTGCATATATTGATAGTAGTTTAACAGTATGAAAAATATCAATGGTCTATCAGAATTACTTCTTCATGTAAAACTGAATGTGTTTGAAGGATGATTGGGGAGGAGGATGGAATGCTCCAAAATTCTGTTTGAAACTTAAATATATAGATGTTCTGTAACACAATATACCAAATAATTAAATATCTTTTATCTGAGATAAAGATGATTGAAATTCATGTTAAAAGCTATAATGGTAAGAAAAATGCCTCCCCTTCTACCGATATTGTTGTATCTGAGACTAATATGATATAAATTCATGTTACAAGCTATAATGCATAGTAAGAAAAATACCTAAAGCTAAAGATTCCAAATCAAAGAAATATAGAACAGTTTATTTTTATCTTGTAATTACTTCATTTGTACTTTCAACTTCCAAAATTACTGTGCACATTTATTATTGTGATGGAATAACAAAAATGAAATTAATTAACACAATTTAAGGAAATGATGAATATAAAGACTGGGAACAAATTTAATATAGAAAATCTGTTTAATGCAATACTAATGCTGTCAATTTTTTTACAATAACAAACACATTTCAAAACTTCTGAAGAAGAAAGGGAATGTAGGCCCATATTTGAAAAATGATTTTTGAGAACTACTTCAAATTTGCTCATAATATAGGGAAACAATAAAATCAAGCAATTTATATAAATCGGAAAAGATTTTATACTAAGTTTGATGCCATAATTATCTCATTATATGCACATATTTCACAAAAATGAAGAAAGTGTCAATTTTATACAGTTTTCTATCCAAATTTCTGTGGTGGAAACATTGGCTGCATCTTATAAGATTTTTTTATTTGTAAGAGCTTTCTTATTATAGCTATTTACCATACATCTTTCCACCAAATATAATTTTGATGCACTCATAATTTTGTCAATCCAAAATATACTCAAAGTTTGATACAAAACAAGGAAAATAAAGACATTTTACAAAAAAATACTAATGTCATCATGATTTGTTGCAATGGAAACTGAACGAATGGGAAATTTTATTTTTAATTCATGAACACCTATTTCCTAAGTCATGTTAGGGAAAATTTAAGATCTTGTATGGTTTCATTAAATTTTGAACTTAATTTGAGCCTTTTGTCCTTACTTCTTAATACAGAATTTACAATGTTTTCACTCCATTTATAAGATATTTTAATAATCATGAGCTAAAGATCTTTTTATCTGAAATTTCTAATTTATGTTATTTGAAAAAAATCAATTTGTACTTAATATATATTCATAATAAACATGATAAAAAAAATCACCATTCTTTTTAGTTAGTCATAGTTTCTAATGATTTTGATAGCTTCATTTGGTAAATCAGCCCTCGATGGGTAAACAGCTTTCATATTCCCTTCAGTATCTAAAATTTGCACTTGTTCCACAATCAATGTCTTCTGAACTCTTTTTGAAGCCTCATTTTGAGTTTCAGTGTCACCAGTACCACCTTCAGCACCCTCCTCTTCTGGTTTTGGTGTACCAAGACCCATATCTAACATCCGATACAACAATTCATCCATGACCTTCTTACACGTGTCAAGGTTTAAATGGCTGGTCACCTCTATAAACAAATCTGTTGTATCTTTGGTTATCTGAAATGATAAATTGAAAAAAAATGATTGCTGTTTCCTTTGAAAAATTTTCCAAATAGAAGGATCTGTGAGGAAAATATAAGACAAAAAAAAACAAACAAAACTATAAAATTCAAAATGACTTCATACTTTATAATTGATGACACTTCCTACACTGAATCCATGGTAAAAAAAAATATGCTTTAGTTTTATCAAGAGATATGACATCTTAATTGTCGTGCACACTACAAACTAATTTGTAAGAGAGTTGACATGCATACAGGGTATGAGAAGTCTGATGAATTTCTAATGTGTGAACATTTTTCAGTTTTTGATGTACTAGAAAACAAATCGTCTGACAAATGCAATAAGTAAGACCAGTTAAAGTGAACAAGTTGTCGGATCCATTGTCCAAAAAAAATTTCTGTTATTAATATATGGTTATGAACTGCCTTTTAATCACAACTTCATAATCAATATAACAATAAGGAGATGAATTCTTTTGGAAAGTCAGATGTTACCAGATATTTTACTCATATATAAGTAACATTATGTTTTATATACATGAAGTGATCAACACACTGTCTTTTTCTGACTTTCAATTTACATGTAAAACTAAGGAATCATGAACTCTTAACGGAGCAAGGCAGGGTGGGAAAGATTGATTCCCATATAAAGAAAAATGTTGTCAGATAAATGCATAGACTAAAATAATCAAATTAAAGGACTAACCTTTGTTTTGTCACTATTTGTGATTGGTGGAAATGATATCACATGACCTTCACCATCAACCAGACATGGATACTGTACTTTATCCTTCAGTAGATCTAAATACCTGTTTAAAATAAAACAAATGCATATTTTAGTAATAGAATTTGAATAATATTTATAGCAGTAAACCAGAAAAGATTAGAAATTTAAATTTAGTGCTTATGGCATTATTTGGAAATATATATTTTCCTCAGTTGAATTATTTTAGAATTTATATCGAGGATTCTTCCCAAGCATCTTGAATCATCCTGGTTAAAGAAAGGAGTAAGTTTTATTTCTGATATCTTGCTATATTGAGGTAAATATCAATAGCCTAGTTTTTTTTATAGAAAAATGCTGAAATATAATTGCCATACCATTTGAAGGTTGTCTTTTGCAAAATATAGTGTCTTCTCGAATATTGTGTGCATTTAAAACGGTTTTGACCAGTTTAATCAATTTGGATACACCACATGTTGAATAACCCTGTTGATAACAGTATTTATCTACTCTTGATAGTTAAATTTTAAAAGTTTAAATGCTCATTAAACCTTGCATTATTAAGTCTGAAAGTTTCGCTAGCTTGAGAGTGAATTTCCTATAACCTACATGACTTACTTGTTGGTGTGGTAGAATTTATTTATAGCACAATGATATTTATGACAATTATGACAATACAAAAGATAAAATCTAAATTGAGGCATGTAAAATTTACATCACACAGTCACATTTAATAGGTGTGCACTTTTAATTTATCTTATTATTACTACTAATGGTCATAATTTAAATGATCTTTCAAAACTATGAACAAGCCCTTACTTATGTATGCCTGACACTGTGTTTCTCTTCTTTTCTTTCCTCTGCTCTTCTGCTTCTCTGTTCAGATCTGTCACCAGCTTTTCACCAGACACTTCTTTTTGTTTAAATAAAGGAGTAATCTATAAAAGAAAAATCCCTAATAACAGTATACTACTGTAATTGTGATCATGTGACTTTGTTTTTGGATTATATATATATGTCGTATAATCTTTAAGCATTTTCATGATTATTTTGGGGTAAAAAATTAGCTTCAAATAAAAGAATGCAGGATTTTTTTTTATACAGATACTTTATTTTGCTAATCACAGTGCACAAAAGGAGCAAATTAATTGCAATGAATCATACATAAATAAATATTACATATAACAATGTATAAAGAAATTACAATGATAATTACATGTTCAGTCAGCATGGTCAGGCGAATTACTGAAATAAGTGATTTAAAATCACTTTTTAAGTAGCAAATTCAAATTTTGTCACAAATTGTGATTTTGTAGTTTTACCAAAATTTTAATCACATAGGTTTAGATTATATCTCATTATTAGTAAAATTTGAAAAATGAACCTTTTTCTTCTTTTAAATAGCAAGGGTTATGCTTTGATACAATCATTTAGCTGTAAATTCTATATTTGTTGAAAAATGCTATAATGAAGGCTTTACTTAATGATTTTTTTCCCCACCAGTGGGAGTTTTTTCTTATAAAATTTAAGGTTTCATCTTACAGATTATGTAATAAAATTTTACTGTTTGCTATCAAATTTTCACTGTTCGGGATGTTGAAATTAGTGGGGGTTATTAAAATAATAATACTTAAAGGAGACGTGACACGATTTTTTTTTTTTTTTTTATTAAATTAATAAATAATAGTCTTTAAACATGTTTTGTACAATTTTGTTGGTCAAAACATGATCAATCGGCATTTTCTGGTCAAAGAATCCAGCGCTTGTCATAATAAATGATTTTTAATTAGATAACGATCACGTGATCGTGCTTACGCCAGTGGTTACAAGCTGGGAAAATGTCTCTAACTGGACGATGTCGATACACTATGGACGGTATTGACAGCACTTTTCCGATTACTGACAAACTATAAAGAAAATTGACCTCATCAATTTGAGCCATTGTGTGTGGAAAATAACCAAGAAAAGGATATTAATTCTTCATTCGAAAAGTCCAACAACGACGATTTTCAGACAATACCGATCGGATTGTAACCATACATATTTGGTTTGTCTGATGAATAAATTTAATAAACCGCTTTCTGCATTTTTTAATTTAAATAAAACTACTTATCATGATTGAAAATATAAATTTCTAATTATTGATGATCAAATTGTTCTTTTTCTCTCTGTTACGGTAATGTTATAATTATGTGTGTGCCAGAAGCAGGGAAAAAACGACAGTAAAAGTGAAATAAGGCGTCGCAAAGGGTACATATTTTTATTTTGGGTTACGAGGGACTTTTAATAGGTATAAATTATCACCAAAAGTTATGCTTATAATTTTTGGTTGGAAACCATACATCACACAAAGGATTTGTATAGTGAAAATCCTTTATCACATTATTTCTGCATTAGGATATTCAATTAACAGTTTTATTACTTTCCCTTTATGAAAACAATTCAATTCAATATTTTATTTACGTCTCACCATTTGTATAAAATAACACAATACAAAACATTTATTGGAGGCTGTTGTTTTAGTAATTAAATTTTGACACCTATAACATACTTGGCCAGGTGAAAGGTAAGAAGGCACCTGTAGTGTGATTTTGTCACGTGTTATGTTATTTACCTTTTAAAACTATACATTTTAAGAAAACTATCTTTATGTTGAAATGATTAATATAGTTATACTACACTTCTAAAGTATGCTATTCCATCCAAACCCTTATAAAATCTAACTTCAAATTTAAGGAATTTCGATACACAAAGTAAATTCAAATTCACTTATTTCCATTCCTCTCTTCCAAATATCATTTAGCAATCAATTTGTTTATTGCTACCAGCAAAACGCTTGAGTCCAGGAAAATATTCGCATTACATATGTTTTTTTCAAAATATTTCTTCTAAAAGGGTCATTTGAATAAATGTTAGATTTTCAATCGGACTGAGAAGGAAAATGTTTACATGTAACATACTTCAGTCTTCGAGAACATGAGTTGTGTATTAGCTGTACTTGGCTTTGATCTAGCTAACAGTATTTGTGCGTTGTCTCTATTGTTTTAACGTTAGTGGTTTCTACTGCACCGATCTTTTGAGTTAGACTTGTTTTTATAGTTATTATATACTGCTGTAAGACCACTGTCACACGTTTGGGAAAGGGGGGGGGGGGTGGGGTGGGGGGTAGGCGCTCACAATCATGTACCACCGACACATTTTGAATGTGTCTGCCTCAAATCAGGAGCATATAGATCAATGGTTGTCGTTGGTTCATGTCTGTCAATTTTTTTTCTCATTAAAATTGTTTCACATTTTCATGTTGAGAACTTTTATAGCCGAATATACGGTATGGGGTTTTTTATTGTTGGAGGCCGACGGTTAATCGACACTTTCTTCATTTATTATAAAGGTTCCATTTTAAAAAGAAATGTTTTCCATCAACTGAATCTTTACCAACTAAATAGTTGTCAATAATTATATTCGATGTTCAATATAAGAATGTAAAAGACTTATGATTCACACTCTCGTATCATTTCCTTGTTTGCTTTTTATGCTTTTTGCCTAACAATTTCTTATGAAGTTATACACTTGCAAGCATACAGGAATATTACTTTTCCATCTCAAGAAGTCAAGTGAAAAATTGCATCTGTTCTAAACCTTCTGCGTATCCTTAAAAGCAATAAAAATAAGATCTATATATACAGGTTGTCTATTAGTTATCAACACTGGTTAGGGTATTTAATTGGTGGTGCATAGAGTATTGTATAGTCGCACTACAGGTATTCGTTAAACATATGATCAGGTAGTTGTACCTGTATTACTGTAACAATAATATATTCCAATCTCACCTGTGCCTCGGCAAAACCAACATCCAGGATGTACACAGAGCTTATGAAGTAATATTGCGTAATAACTATGTCTTATCAATCCCCCATGTGGTGTGACACCTGAAGCTTGCAACTTCAAACGAGACCTGAAATTGCGAAACTCAATCACCATGCAGTACCGTACACCTGTGACCTATGATGAACTCGTGGCATGGTACCAAAACCCAACTATTGATTCCTTATGAAAGTGGGCGGAAAGAAGTGTAGTTTGGGCTTGTTAAACAGTCCCATCTTTACACCTTCTAAGTCTGCGTGTCATTCAAAAACAGAAAATATCATGTGAATATTCTTTTAATTATATTGTTGAATCCATCGGCATCACACATAATCATTGTTTATCACTGTCATGCGTTTTGTTGCGTAATAATCGAAACTATATTTGTTTTGTACCCATATGTCAATATGAATGACTGTAACCACTGACGTAGTAGCCTCGTTCTGAGTGACTTCCGGGATAGAAATATGCATATTTGACAGGTCGATAAATCGTTGCATTAAAATCTCATTAAAATACATATTTTACCAAATATTTTACACTTACATTGCTATCGATGTATTTTTGGGAAAGTTAAATATAAATAAATATTTTGAAACACAAATTGAAAATCGTGTCATGTCTCCTTTAAAGAAGTGATTTTTGGAAGAAAATAGAGGTATGTTACTTAAACAAGTGATTTTATGTCATTATCCCAGATTTAGTACAAGGGTCATCACCTGACATGACCGGTAATCCTATCAACACAGATGTTGGTTCTGATAACTTTAGCAACATAATTAGTCCCTGGATCATTAGTATTGTATATTTAAAGCTACAATAAAATTAAATCACTTACTCCAGTGATTTATTTGTACTACTTAAATAGGTGATTATTAAAGAAAGACAACTCTTATTTCAAACATTTGTGGACAAAATGTTACTTGAATCAGTGATTAAAAATCACTCATTTAAGTAAGTCCCTGACTGATGTTAAAAAGATTTCAGATTTCTCAAAATCATTTTTCCTTTGTGGTACTTGAAGAAAATCTGCTGGTCCTCACTAAAACTTTTATTACCAAATATCAAAATTGTGTCGGTTCTTTGCAAAATTTGGTGGCCAGGACCTTCGGACTATCACTTTTCAAGAACTTTGCGATTTGTTTTTATTTGATTACAAGAAATGATAATGGTACTATTCATACCCCCTCAAAAAAATAATGGAAAGAAATAGTAATTAACATTTATTGATCTGAGGGTCTCCAGATATACATCTCCAATCAAGCATTGTTTGTTTTCATCTTGCTTAAACGCATGGTTCTCAAAAAATGAAGCTACCATTTTAAATAATAAACATTTCATTGGTGTACTTAAAATCTCTATTTCTTACCATTAGAGCTTGTGGAAATTTGGCATCATAAACTACTGGTTTCTTGATGGACTTCAAATCGTGTGTAGCAATGGTTGCTGCTTGTCTCTTCTGACATATCTCATCATGCAGTTTTGTCTGTAAAAAATGTAAAACACAATTTATCATATGATTTAATGTTTATCATTTTATCTTATTTTATTTTACATGTGACAAATTATTTCTGAACCTACCGTGCGAGGGCTGTATAGCCAGTCAAGGTCGTTAAAACTCCCATCATCATCCACTTGGTGAAAAGTGGTGAAATTTTTGTACTATCAATGCTTTTGTGTCCTTTGCTATAGGTGTGTATTTATGATGTTTTTATTCTGTATTTATTTTTAATTTATTTTAAAGATTTTTGGCTGTATTTGTGCAGTTTTTGCTGTACATGCTGTATGCAGTTCATCTAAGGTGATTCATCGAAAAATCACTTTTGTTGAGTAGTTCACTTTGAAACAGGATGATAACATATCATTGAAGGTCAAAACCACCTTGGATTAGGACCCTGTTATATACATGATATACATGTGTAGAATAAAGACATGATAGAAAGAGATATTTCAGAATTCGCCCTCTGGATCAAAATCACCAGCATTCAGTCTCAGTGATTTTAAACTGAGTCACCTTGAGAGTATGGTACTTTGAGTTTTTATGGTCACTACACTTCACATAAATTTTGTAATTTTTTCCTGTCCAATGTGGAAAGTCCACTCTATCCCAGCTAATCAGATTTAATTTCAGATTTTGTAAAAAAGTTAAATACAAAACTTAACTTTATTTTCCACAGTTTTGTATGATCAATTTAAATGATGCAAGAAATGTTCCTTCAAAATTTTTAACATGTAAAAGTCTAGAAGGTAGACAATCAATGGAAACAAACAAATCTATTGTAATTTAAAAACAAAAATTGTGTCAGAGTAATTCTTATATTTTCTTATAGAATTGCCTATGTCATGTATGTGCATATATAAATAATTAAATTACATTTGACTGTCAGCATGGTTAGGCAAATCAAATCAAATCAAATCAAATCCATTTTATTGGTGTAAAATCCAAATATTGGATTGTTACCAAGACAAACATGACAATATTTACAAACATACAATTTAATTGAAGTTAAACAACATTTAACAGGCATGATTATACTAAATGTTGTGTTTTCTAAATATGTATCTTTTCTTTCAAATTTTTATACACATACATGTAGATATATATATATATACAAGCCATGTTATTAAAATATACATTGCTAAATATTTTTTGTACCAAAACTGAGATAATAGTAAATATATAAGTATTTTTTTAACAAACTAAAAATTTCTAGTTCTTTTATTTATTGAGCATGTTGAGGAAATTAATATACCTGAAGTGTAATGAAATGTTTGTAGATCATATTAGACTTCTTGAGGTACAGCTGCCTTACTATACAACATAATACATATTGACGGACTGACAGGACTGCTGGTGTCACTTGTACAGTGTAACCTTCATCTTCTTGGAAATGCAAGATATTTATCATATCTTTAACAACCTCTTCTACATCTTTATTAGCTTTCTTCCCCCTCTTCTTTTTATCTTTTTGCTTTTTATCTTTTTTTCCAGATTGTTCCTGCTCTTTCTTCAATACATTTGCTAGATAATCTAAAACAGATTTTGTCGGACACTGTTCAACCAATTTGCCAAATCGCCTATCTTTAAACTTATTTCCTTTCAAATTCAATTCTTTCAACTTTGGACAGGCACTTAGTTCTGCAGGTACGGAGGATAGCTTATTGTTAGACAAGTCTAACAAATTCAGGTGAGGCAAGTCTGAAATTTCGGACTGAATTTCTTCAATCTGGTTGTCGCTTGCCTGTATTTGACTAAGATGAGACAACTCTTCACTATATATTCCCTCAGGTAATGATGTTAAATGATTGTTTGAAATGATAAGCACATGGACAAATTTCATCTTTTCAATCGATGGAAATGTGCCAATTTTATTCAAGCTGCAATTCAATGTATGAAGCTCAGTTAACCCAGAGATACTCTCCGGAATCGATTCCAACTGGTTATTTGAAACATCGAAACATTTCAATTTCTTCAAGTTTGAAATGGTTTCAGGAAGTCTAGTTAGCTTGTTGTGGTCTAAAACTAAATTGGTCAAATTGACAAGGGATCCTATGTCATCAGAAAGTTCTGTTAGGCATGTATTTGAAAAATCAAGGTAGTTTAGGTTTGTTAATTGGTACAGCCTAGAGTCTACACCATTTGCCTCAAGATAACTTGATATGGTAGGCCCTTGCAATTTCAGTTCATGTCTATTTTCTTTTATTGCAACTGTAATTTCGTTCCATGTGGAAGTCATGATTGCATGTACGACCGGAATCAATTTTCCGACTTGTCTCTTCTATTTACAAATATTGTTAGATATGACCAGATTGTTTCACATTGAAACTAAAAACGGTGCAACCAAATCCCAATCTTAAACTGGTGCGATAGCAAACGACTACAATCACGTGCTAATCAACAGAAATAAATTAATAACGGTATCATTAGAATTAATTAAGTATATGTTTAAGTTTTCTATCACAACACTGTACAATGAGACTAAGCGAAAATATAATCAGATAAGCTTGGCCGTTTCATTAATACATGGTGAAGCGTTGTTGTTAAAAATTATTTTGTGGGGATATGGCCACTTTCAAATAATCCCGATAAGTAACAAACTGATCGAAGACTAAAAATTCTTGGTCACAATAATGTTTACAGGAAACAAAATAATCGAAACTTCTGTCAACATCTAACGTCATTTGCATGTACAAATGTAGCTGATAATAGCCTGATACATGTACAATCATAAATGATAGATTATGGGTGATAATAGGTATATTTCCCCCCTTAAAAATGTTAACTTATGAAATATTCAAATAGCAGTTGTACTGGTCTACAGAAGAAGTGCTTCTCTCTTTCTTTTTAGGTTAAAGAAAAAGAATTCTAGTTACTTCGGCACCTGGTCAAACGGCACCCGGTATAGTTAATTCGGCACCCATGTGAATTATATGTTGAACACTTATAACAGGTTGGGAACAAACCCCCTATATGGTGATAATACCTGTATAGAGTGATTATCCTTCTACATTGTTCTATACTATAGAGGGATAAAATTAACAACTTAAAACTGTTAACTTATGTATTCAAACCACTTCATAACATGTGACGAGTTATAACAGGAACTGAACCAAGTAAGATCCAACCCCCAATTTTTGTTTAAATAACTATAAAGCAGAAAAAAGTGAAAAATATTATTGACCAGGTACTGATTTGACTTTTTCTATAGGCATGATAGGTGCCGATTTGAAAAAAAAATCAACATACTGATGTTTACTTTCTGGTCAGTTTTTCTTGAATATTCATTATTGTCTTACACTTAACCCATGTTAATCAGATCTAGAGGTCCCAAATTTATATGCCTGGCATGTCGGGACAAATTTGGTTCTTCAGACAAGTATTGCCTTGTTGCCAATTACAAATGAATTATCTGACCAAATGCAAGACACATTTTTTTCAATTTTTCCATTAGTCTGCAGGAAATTTTTATACTAAATGTGTAAGAATTCAAAGGAGAAAGGCCTGATTTATTTAAGCTGTTAAACTAAAACAATAATAATAACATTCAGGAGATCATCAGGTCAAACCTACCTCATATTATCTCACTTTATGGTATGAGTGTTATGCTCATTGCTGAAGGTATTATGTAGTGACATGTAATTACATAATTAGGTAACTGTTCCAAGTGCTTTTCTGGCAAAAGTTTTCTACTTAAGTCAGTTTGATAGGAACTACTTGATTGATCAATGATATTTTCTAAAAGTTGCATTACTATCAGTACATGTACATATCAGTTTGATGGCTATTTCAAGGCCCTGTCCCCTACACATGTACAAGGTCCTGTGACTTTCAATTAATAACATGAATAAGCAATTTTCAATGTTAAGTTTTCTGCTCAAGTTAGTTTGATAGGAACTACATGTGATAGATCGATGATGTTATCTATAAAGATGCATTAGTATCAGGACATATCAGTTTGACGGCTATTTCCAGGCCCTGTCCCCTAGGTCAAGGTCCAGCGACTTTCAATAAATAAGCAATTTTCAATGTTAAGTTTTCTTAAAGTCAGTTTGATAGGAACTACTTGTGATAGATCAATGATATTTTCTATAAAGTTGCATTGCTATCAATACATATCAGTCTGATGACTATTTAGATGCCCTGCCCCCTAGGTCATGGTCCAGTGACTTTGAATTAGTTAGCAATTTTCAATGTTACATGTAATTTTTCTAATTGAGTCAGTTTGATAGGAACTATTTGTAATATATCAATGATATTTTCTATAAAGTTGCATTACTATCAGTACATATCAGTGTGACAACTACATTGTATTTCGAGTCCCTGCTCCCTAGGTCATGGTCCAGCAACTTTGAATTGTTACAATGTTGCAGTCCATCAGATTGTTTTTTTTCTAATTTTCTACAGACAGGCATGACATATCTCTGAATCTACATATTTCATATTGACTATAGGTTTGTACATGTTCATCAGGGATAAACATTTAAATTTTGGAGTTAAGATTTGTTCAGCATGTTAAATGTAAACATGTTAAAATTGATCAAATCTGTTCCACTAAGATTTGTCAAAATTTAGTAGCTGTAGACCTGTTGGTTCTAACTGGTATATAATGATAAGCATATTGATGACCACAAAAGCAAAAAGGATATATGGAAACTAAAAAAGAGGTTTCAACAACTCTGACATGTCTGAAACAGTGAACACATTGCATGAACATACAACATGCATCTTTTGTTTATCTTTTATTTATTCTTTTCTTATTTTATAATAATTTAATTTTGGATGTAACGCGTCTTCTGATTGGCTGACGTTGTTTTGTTTATCAGCTCATAGATATAATTTTGTCATGTGACCGTGACGTCATCAACGTTTTCATGGTTTACGCTGGTTTAAAATGGAATTTAGAATTAAATATAAGAATGACTGTAATATTTTTCGGTCTATTCGAATAACATAAAATGGTGCACACTTTAAAATAACCGCCACGCTGGTTATTCAGTGTGCACCACATTTTGATGTTATTTCTTCATAGACAGAAAAATATTACAGTCATTCCTTAATTAACAACATTTTGTGAACACATTATGATTTCCAATTAGATTATTCTATAATTAATTGCAGAGTTTGATATGAGGTAATGAAAATGTGGGTATATCATGTATATATGTCAATACAACAGCAATCAAATTTACAATGTACACAGATGACTAACATTGACTAATTGACTATACAATACAGGTACATTTTTGTATGTCAAGCTATACATGCTATAAATCAATAACCTTCTGCCATAAGTTGATGTTTTTTATCAGAGGTATTCAGTTCATGCAGTTATTGAGTTGTTCTGTATGTAGTTTTGTATTATGCATGTTATAGTTTTGACGTGAGGTAAAATCATTCAAATCCAAACATAAAAAAGTTGCCTTCCTGAAAAAAAATCTGTATTAATCTTGATCAAATGCAAGTGCTACATGTATATATATTATTCAGTCATGTCAGTAGTAGAACTAATGTTTTTTTTTTCTCCTAATTTCATTTTCCCTTTGTCATTGTTCATGTTGTTGGTGTTCAGGAATTCTTCATAATGTTAATTACATGAAATGTTCAACTACATTACATGTACATGATTTTATTGCAAAACAAAAAAAAAGCTACATAGCTAAAAAATGTAATATAGTAGGAAAGGCATTGTAATCTAATTTAAGTTTCCATCGATCTTTATTTTCAATAGAAATTCAATGTAAAATTGACAACATATAGTCAGAATACTGCTGTTTATAAATCCAATGCATGTATATTTATGTCATCAAATTTTTCATATGAAAAATGTTACCATTTTAAACATGTATGTGTTTAATTTTCAGGAATACAAGAATGCCAATGAATCATCCTACAGGTAAGTGTGCTACATTTGTTTTTAGACAAAGTCAGGGGAACTACTGAAATAAGCGATTTTTAAATCACTCATTTAGTAAATTAGAAATTCTGTGATCTTGTAGTTTTATCAAAATTCTAAACATGCAGGTTTAGAATATTTCGAATTATAAGTAAAATTGAAAAAAGGACCTTTTGCTTCTTTAAAGTAGCAAAGTTTATTTATGCCTTTGTTGCAATAATTTACCAGTTAATTTTCAATTTAAAATTTGTTGACAAAAATGCTTTACATAATGATCTTATACTTTTTAACAGATTTTTCCCAGCAGTGGGAGTATTTTTCCTGTAAACATGGTAAAATTAGGTTTCAGCTTACAGATTATGTAATAAAATTTTGATGTTCACGACCAAAATTTGAGTGTTCATAGGCATGATAGGTGTTGAAAATAGTGGGGGTAATTAAAAAAATAATACTAAAAGAAGTGATATTTTGGAAGAAAATAGAGGTATGATACGTAAACAAGTGATTTTCATGTCATTATCCTAGATTCAGTACAGCATGACTGGTCACCCTATAAACACAGATGTTGCACCTGATAATTTTAGCATCATAATTAGTCCCAGGATCATTAATATTATAAATTCAAAGCTACAATAAGATCGAATCACAAAGTTTAGTGATTTATTTGTACTACTTAAATAGGCAATTATTAAAGAAAGACAACTCTTACTTGTAACATTTCTGGACAAAATGTTACTTGAATAAGTGATTTAAGAAATAACTCCTTTAAATAATTTCCCTGACTGTTGTATATTTACTCAGACATGTCTGGAATGCTTGTACTTGTAGTATGAATAAAAAATTTGAAGTGAAGGTCAATGAGACAGCAACCCAACAACACATAACAAACCAAAACCTCTACAGGTTCACAAACAAAGATTCTTCAGTAATAGACTGGTGTCTACAAAATAGGTAAACATGGTCAAGCACTACATTTGTATGTCACCAAGATTCTAAAAAGGTGTCAATAAATTAAACAGAGACTATCAACAATCTGCCATTTTATAAAGTTATATATTGTTGATTTCAAGAAGGTATGCGAAACACATTTTTGTGCATTGCAAGAATCCTCACAAAACTGATTTAAAAAAAATGTATGTTTATAGTTTTAATGCCCTACCTACAATAGTAGAGGGGCATTATGTTTTTCGGTCTGTGCATCCGTTCGTCCGTTCATTTGTCTGTCTTTCCTGCTTCAGGTTAAAGTTTTTGGTCAAGGTAGTTTTTGATGAAGTTGAAGTCCAATCAACTTGAAACTTAGTACACATGTTCCCTATGATATGATCTTTCTAATTGTAATGTCAAATTAGAGTTTTGACCCCAATTTCACGGTCCACTGAACTTAGAAAATGATAGTGCGAGTGGGGCATCCATGTACTATGGACACATTCTTGTTTACATTAAATTTAAATAAACTATTTTGAAAAATAAATGTATTTTACCTACCTTTATACACAGAATAGCTTCTTATTTTTGTAGCTAATTAAAAAAAAAATCTTGACCTCAAGAGCAAAGTGACACTGCATTTAGAAATACATGTACTATTGAAATATCGGAATCTGATTACAGTTCTATCAGAACCTATAACTGTTCTTTTAACTAATTGTTCTTATTGCAATATTCATGATATTAAATTGAATACATAGTACAAAAAAGTTTAATATAGCTTTGTTTAATCTTAAGCACAAAATACATTTTTAATCAAATTTTTAATTGCAGAATAACATTTTTTTTAATACATCTAGGTGGGATTTTGTGCTATCCACAAAACAAAACAATTTTACTTTTAAATACACACATGATTGATGTTTTCCTTCAGGTAACTTTGGAATGCAACAGTTTCCACAACAATATGTTCAGCAAGGAATGGTTAGATATCCCATGATGCAGAATACAGGTCACATGATGCAGACACATGGTCAGATGCAGTCACATGGTCCGATGCAACATGTTCAAAGACCTCCAAACATGATGTTTCCTGGACAGGTGATGAAATTAAAGCAATCTCAATAAACTTCCTTCATCAAATTAGATATTTCAACAAAAATTTGATGCTAGATTAATTGATTTGAAGTAAACTGTTTGTTAAAAATTTTAGTGTTAAAACTATCTTACAAGTTTTATTATCTGATCTGATGATTCTGATCATCACTGGTATAAAAACAAACATCTAAAACCAGAAAATGATGAAGAATGCCAGTTTGACATGTTTGAATATATAGACATGATAGAATAGGTAATTGGAATATAACATAAGAATAAAAATTAAAAATAGTGCATTAATAACCACAGAGGAATCTAGCTCAAACTTGATTTGATCATAAATTTGAATTTTCAGATGGGGATGAGAGGACCTGGTATGGCCCCACCACCTTACAGACCAACAGCTATAGGACAGCAATACAGGGCAAAGTAAGTTATATTTTGAAGGAAAAAGAGGTTACAGTGCAGAATTATATACAGACTTTTAAATTATTTTTAATATTATGGTCAATTTTTGAAAGAAAATATTCATCTTTTGATAATTGAATTCCCCCTATAGGTTTTGGGCAATCACCTTGTTCTTTTGTCCATTAAAAAAATAAATTTGTCACACATTTCTCCAGTCCTGCTGAAAAGAATGACTTCACATTTAACCAGAAGGCTAACTGTGTTGGGTTTAAATGTCTGCATTCTTGTTGGATCTGTCAGACACAAACTTCCTATTTTCTGATACTTTGAATATTTTGATATTTTGAATGAACTTTAAATTATCATCACACAATTCTCCATTATTTTTGAGTAGAATGACTTCATATATATAAGGTTAGAATTGAGAATGGAAACAGGGAAAATGTCAAAGAGACAACAACCCAACCAAAGAGCAGAAAACAGCCCAAGGCCACCAATTGGTCTTCAATGCAGCAAGAGAATCCTGCACCCTGAGGCGGGCTTCAGCTTGCCCCTAAACGATAATGTATACCAGTTCACTGAGTTCAGCAAAATGGATGCCACACTAAACTCAGAAACATATAAATAAACAAAAATTAAAAAAACACAAGACTTACAAAGGCTAGAGGATACTGAATTAGGACAGGAAGATTTACAGTGACTGATCTGTCTGAAACTTACTTCCTGTTTTCTGACACTTTAGATTTTAGGTGGGGTATGCTTAGTCAGACAAAATGTGGAACTTCTTGTTATAAATGCACTTTCTTATCTTATTTATAGCCATTAACTTATTATAAAAAATGTCCTGCTAATGTTATTGAATAGTGCTTGCAGTAACTACATGTATATGTGTGTTTTACTATAAAACTTTAAATGTACTACTTTTTTAATAAGGATTCAAAATATTTTTTTTTAATTTAAAAATTGGAAAAGCATAAACATGGTGAAGCTTCATAATGACCAATAAGGACAGGAATTAACATTTAAACATTCCCAGTGACAACTTTGCCTTTTTTGAAAGACATCATGTGCAACTCTATATTTTCTTTAAACAACTGTTTTTTAGTAATCCTCCAGCAAGACAACCCATGTCACCAGAAAGTATGAAGAAAATGGAGAAGGAAAAGTTTTATTTAGAACAAAAACAGAAGTTGAAGCAGTTCCATACACAGTCTGTTGATGCTAACAAATTGATAGAAAACATGTTTGGTAAAACAGAGAAACAAAAAGTCAAACAGAACATTCCAGGTTTGTTAAGAAGTACACTGCATTTAAAAATGCCATTGAAATTTATACTTATTAATTTAGAAATTGATTTTTTGAGCTACAGCATCTGTAAAAGTACAAAATGATGTAACATTATGTTGTATGCCATATGTCTATCACAATGTATTTCCTAAATTTGTATTTGAAATTATTTCTTTATTGTAGTTTTCATAATTTTGTAAAACTTAATTCAAGAGCCTGTATTTGACTTGTTTTTATTTTATACTGTCTTGTGCATGATTAACCATTTTTCAGAATCAGAATAAAAGCTATGACAAACATGACTAATGAATTAATAAAGCAATTGAACTCTGGGAAAATGGTGCACTTTCTTCTTTCAACATTAGCAAATACAACAAATCTAGTAAATAATTTTATTTGTCATAACAATTGACTTGACTTTTAATTTGCAGTTACAAAACATGAATGTACATATATGCAGATCATTGAGATAATCTTAGATTTGAGTTTTGTTGCAAAGACAGGATAGAAAAAAAAAACAATCTTGTTTATTTTAACTTCATAATGTTTATAACAAGTAGAAAGAAGTGTGACTCTTATATTCTAAGACACTAATCTACATGATCTAAGACCAGCTTCTTTTCTAGTGCATGGCCTAAAATTAACAGCATTGTTTTTTTTTTAAACTTCCATTATGTAATATATTTTTCTATTTTAGCACCTGAAGAAGAGTTTAATGACAGCTTTGGTGATTTTATTGGTGGACCATCAGCAAGCTTGCCCACTCAACCAGAACCTGTTCAGCAACCAAAAGAAGAAGTTGTAAATACTGATGACCAGCCCACAAAGGAAACAAATGGTAACCAGTCACCAAGGGGTGTTCAGCAACAAAAAGTTGAAAAGAAAGGTATTTAAAAATAGTTGATTTTGGAAGAATATGATAATTTGGAAGTTTTCAAAGACTGAAATTAAACTGAAAACATGCAACAACTGGTGTGCTTATGTTAATTTCAGCTTAAAAATACTGATGTCTTTCATTAGGCAGCATTTTAAAATTCAGTTCAAATATGTTTAAATTTGGTACAAGTTGGATATTTACTGTCTGTCACTTATGATGTTAGTTTTGTATAAAACTTGTATAAAAACACTTTAACATCATGAACATGGAAACATTGCATTTCAGTGAGAAAATATATATTTGAATTTTGTTAAACATTTTGTATACCATAAAGCATTTATTAAATAGAAAGAGTTTAGGTAACATTTTGGGTACCTTAAACTATTAATCAAATAGAAAGAATTTGATTTGTTGTTTGGGGTAGAGACAATTGAACATTGTTCATTTACATATATATACATGTATGCATATGTTATATTTTTATGTTACAGTTGATATAAATACGATGATGATGGAATGTTCTGATCTGACGGCTCCTGTCAAGGCTAAAACATTCCATAAACCAACTCTGAAGGAGGTAAATCCTTCTCATCATGGTCATACAGCAAAACAACATGAAAGTAAGCAGGCTAAGCAGTGGAAACAGATGAATTTGGATGATTTAGGAGATATGTTTGTTGTAGAAGGTACGGCCATATACATCATATGATTATACTAACAAATCTGGGTCCAGCATTATACATATTACTAGACTGAATTAAAGTACATATGCCTTATTTTTAGCCTGGATTTTTAGTATTCTTATTGTCATTTGATAAAGTAATGCTGATTGTAAGGTGCACAGTTTTATCTGCTTTCAAAATCTTTCTATTTGAACCTGTCCTGGTTTTTTGATTTTTAACTAATTAACCAAAATTAATAGTGGTATTGAGGTGGAGGAAAACAGAATTGTTAAATAGTGTACTATAGTGTAACATGGATATAAAACAACTACTGGAAGAATTCTAGGTTCTCCTGATAGAGGAGGGATTTACAGAAGGTAACAGGTAACAACCAGAAACTACATGTGACATATACTATTGGTATCGGTATCGGATTCGACCCGGAACTTGTTAAATATTGAGATGTGGTATGATTGTCTATAAGACAACTATCCACCTGAGTCCAAATGACATGGATGTAAGCAACTAAGGCCACTATTGTCTTCAACAATGAGCAAAACCCATTCCATATAGTTAGCTATAAAAGCTAGACCTTTACATGAAAAAATTGAAACAAGACTTTTTATCAATTTTGTTGTATATTTTGATGGAATAACATAAGTTAACTGTACACAAAACACTACACAGAAACTAAATGATTGAGCAAAACAAAACCCCACCAAAACTTTGGGCTGGAAGGGGTGAGAGGGCTGTGGTGCTCTGGAAGGGTAAGCAGTTTCTGCTTCTCTAGTGGCAGCTGTTGCTCATGGCACTTTATTTGAGTCACTGTTCAGGTGAAGATAAAAAAAATCTGGAATAGATGATACTTTGTAAAAAACTGACAACTTGCTTCTAGAAATACAAGTACATTCGTAGTAGTCTTTTGATTTAGCTGCTTGTGAATGATTCATTGATATTTGTCAGGTACCAGTTTTTGTGCATTTCATTGAAAGGGGGAAACCATTTAGTTAAAAACTCATCAGAATTCTCTGATTTGAGCAAATGCTGACACCACAAACTAGGTTCCTTGATAAAAGATTTTTTTCTCCATTCAAGAATATGTATAACAACTAAAATAAATGAATCAAAAGCTACTTTATATACTGAAAGAAAAAAAAAATAATCATATCATGTTATGTTTTTGAAGGTTGATATATTTTAAATTCTTTATGTCAGGACCAGCAATGAGACCAGAAGAGACAACACCGGATAAGAAAGATTTAGGTCTGCCTCACTGGTGTAAAGATGAGGCAAAGATACCTGAGCTATATAAACATGTACTGGAGGCTAGTGTTGTGTAAGTGTTTTGGTAATTTGGGCATGCCTGTTTATATGTTTATTTATAATTTTCAATGTTTTGACAAGTTCTATATTCTATATGAGTCAATAAATTAGGATTGAAAACAATCACTATCGTTAATATTTACCCTTTTATTTATGTAATTTATTAGATTTCATCTCATCTACATGAATGTTATTTGTTTACTTGTAACGGATGTTTTAATGTAGATATTTGTAGTACCATGCGTGAATTTGGTATCGGGACAACTCGCCCTGTTTACATGTTCGCCCTTGGTCTGTTCGTCCTGAGTTCTTTCGCCCGTATAGTACGTTCACCCTGTGTTCATTCTCTTCACTCTTATCTTACACAACGTTTTATAATAAGTCCTTGCATTTATTAAAAATATTGATATTAAGGGTATCGTTAAAAAGCTCTAAAACACGATTTAGTGAAAATCATCTGTTCCTTATTTTGTTCCCAAGGTAAGACAATAGTGTTCAGCCAATCAAATTCTGTGTTTCTCATGATCAAATTAATAAGCCAATCAAAACGTTTTCTCTGAAGATTATTCTAACATGCTAGATTTTGAACTTGTGTTGTTTTCATCTAGTACTTTAAAAATACTTTTAAATAATACAAGTGAAAACAACTCGTTTCTACTTGGTGTTCCTAATTGGAAGGAAATACGAAGAAGAAGAAGAAGTTGTAAAATCGTGAACATGGCATGTGAATTTTCATCTGCAAGGAGGTTCTTACACAGCTTAAGGATAAAAGCATGACTGATTGACCAAATTCAATGATGCAGTACTACCATAAAGATAATAAATAGTATTTTTTCACTAATTTATTGACATTATACTTTTATCATTTAAAGCACAATGAACTATTCTTTTTCACAAAGACAAACAAACAGGTTGGGACCCCCACCCCCACCCCACCCATTATGAGTGGTGTCCCTTAAATGAGGACTGTCCCTAAAAAGGGTCATTTTACTGTTGAAAAAAGAAAGAAAATTTTTAAGATTTTTAACTCAAAAGTGGGAAAATTCATTATATTTGGAACAACTTTTCTAAATGAGGGGTCAAATTAATAAAGAAGATATAAGTCTTATTACAAACTTGAGTGAATAATCCAGTGGAAATAGGATTCATAGTCAAATAAAACTTTTTCTTGAATATTTTTTTGGAGAGGCAATACAGTGTTTAAGGGTCTATGATCAAGATTAGGGTTGGGAGGCAGGAAACAGGCTTATTTTTATTTTTTTGGGGCTGACTCCAAAAAAGCTGAAGATGTCATTTTGCTGGCACAGCATTGTAGTTATATTAGATTGACAGCAGATTGATGAATTTACATCTTTTTATGTGTTTAAATGGTTTTGTATACAAAATTTTCAAGTTTTAAGATGAATACAAGTTTATGTATGTCTAAAAACATAAAAGTTTGAAAACAATTGAAATCAATAACATTTACACAAATAGTATTTAGCCATTTTTAATAAAGATCTGTTAGGTTTCAGATAATTTCTAATTTAGGTGAACTGTTTAAAGTGTTTTTATGTAAATATTGAAAAATGTTATGTAATGTAATCATTTTTGAATTCCATACTGCACAAAAAATCATATATAGTGTTGTCTATTTTGATAGTTAAATACAAAATAACGTAAACACATAAAAACTTATAGTCTATAAAAAGGTATCTTAAATATATTAAACTCAAATCACTGATGAGATATGATCACAAAAATTAACAAATTTGTCAATTATGCCTTTTGTGTTCCCCATGAAATTCATGCCCAACTTTCAATATAAATCCTGAAAATATAGTATTCACAATCTGCGTTTGTGAAATGAACTTCTCATTTCTATTATTTACAGAGAAGATTTAATACAGACAGATCGTTTGTATCCTATACTTATCCTGAGTGGTTTACCTAAGGAGGTTCTTGGTCAGATTTGGTCGATGTGTAACAAAATGACTCCTGGTCAGTTGATCAAAGAAGAGTTATATCTTATCCTAGGCTTTATTTTTCTAGCACAGGTAAGACATGTTGTATGAGTATTCTTTAGCATAAATTGTAACTTGGGGTGCAAATTATGAAGCAGGAACTGTTGCATAACTTTAAGTTTTCTGTGTAGTGTAGTGTTTTGTTGAAAGTTGTTTGTCTTTTCATTATTAGGGCCCGCCTAGTGGCAGGTCGCCCTATAGTGATCAGTCTGTCCGTCCGTCCATCCGTAACAAATTGTGTCCGCTCTATATCCATGATATCTAGAGAACCTTTATAACTTCATACTTTATACTTGACATGTATATTAACCAACACCAGAGGGTGTGTCATAATGTTTGTACAACTTCCTAGGTCAAAGTTCAAGGTCAGCGGGCACAGAGATGGCTCCCATCTAAATGATGTCTAGTTTTTCTGCCATTTATTGTCTGTCTTTTAAACTTATTGTGTTTGGTTGCCACTTTGATGTATTTTTCTCTTAATCATTGATAATAATGAAAGAAACAAAAGGAAATTTGCTGTTTTTCTTAGGGCACATATTTAAATAACAAAAAGTAATAGGTAAATTTAGGATTTCATTGGACCTCTCATGGTCAGTGTTCTTCTTTTTGTTTCATAGGGCACTGATTTAAGATGAACTTGATCATGTTAATAGATAAAAAGTGAAATTGATATATATATGTATACATGTCTGCCTATGTGTAGTGATAACTGTAAATTTTATCTTGTCCATTGGATTTCTTATGATTGAGAAATATCAGGCGTTAGAATATTTATAAAGTGCAGAGAAAACAATCTAACAATGTTAGGGTAGATCTGTTTCTTAACTTCCTCCTCGACCGGGCTGGAACCTGTACTTTTCACTTCATACTTCTAGGACAACACCACCTAGCATTGTGCAGACGCTTTATCCCTCCTCTAACTATAGCTGATAAAAATCAGCTTTAGTTTTGGGAGGTGTTACCTTCTGGTAGGAATTAAACAAGGATGTCTAAACGCAATACACAAAGTATTTTTAAGTGTACAGGAATGATCATCTACTCTTCAGTATAATTACAGGATGCTATTCTATTTTAGAAGCATACAATCACTGTAAATTTATATATATATGTCTGCCTATTTGTATATATATATATATATATATGTATTTATATATATTTACTTTTCTTTACACCATGTTTGGTTTTTAAATTGTATGATGTTCAAGTTTTAGAAAATTAGCATAGCTAATGACACCATTTTACATCAGACTGATGAAGGATATTTGTTATCCAAAATATATACTATATATATGTATAGAATTTTGTATTTATTGCTTCATAATTTTTGTTATTTTGTTGTTGCTGTTGTTGTATACTTTCTATACATATGTTTTATTTATTTACTGCCTACAGTATCATCCTCCATAACAAGGCTTTGAGGTAGACCTAGGTTTTGGGTGAAAACTCTTTAAATCAATACTGTGTTTGTAATATTCAGTTTCATCAATGGATTTTTAAAAGTACTCATGTGAAACAGACTTAATACAATCTGTTTTACTTTGAATATATTTATTAAAATGGTTATCACAAACCTACTTATGATTTTTAAAGACTTACCAGTATATCACATAACCTAATTCTACCTTCTCAAGAAGATGTAAATATACTGAGTTCAAAAGTTGAGCAACAAATATTTTCAATTTTATATTTAAAAATAATCTATACTTATTAACACTACAATAAATAAATGATTGTACACAAAGAAAATAAACCATACATACAGGGCTATTATTTACTTGACGAAAACTTTATTTCTGCAACTATGAAAAATATTTATTTAAATTTTTTTTTATTTTAAGATATATTTCGCTAATTTTTTTTTACTCAATGTATTAACCATTCTAATAGGACACATATATTTGCTGCGGAGTATTAAAATTACTGTCCTTTGAATGTTGGACAGATTCAAGCCAGAAATAGGCTACTTCTCATCCTTATTATTGAAAAACTTTTTGGAAGCAGCCTTTGGTCAAGTAGTACAGGTAGATAATACTATTAAACTCTTACTGATTAGATATATATTTGGACTGGGGTTTTGCTTTGTAAAATTTCTTTGCATGTGTGAGTAAAACAGTTTGATTTTTATGCCCATGTTCCCTATGATATGATCTTTCTCATTTTAATGCCAAATTAGAGTTTTGACCCCAATTTCATGGTCCACTGAACATAGAAAATGATAGTGTGAGTGGGGCATCCGTGTATTATGGACACATTCTTGTTTGTAATGGCTGTATTACATGTTAAATTAGAAATGTTATGTGTTCTATTGAAATGTATAAATTCAACATTTTACTTTGCATATTTGAGAAATTTTGAAAGTAGTTAATTCAACCAAAATGTACCTTGTTCTTTAAACTTGTTTTGAATTAGTGTTTTTATTTTACAGAACCAGCAACCACTTAGTATTGAGTTACTACACAGGATACCTCATGCTCCCACTCCATTCTTAGCCCCACCTCAGCATTCTAGTCAACCTAACCAATTCAGTCCTGCTCCTACTCCACCAATTAATCAACCAACCACCAGTCAGACTTCTAGTGCTCAACCATGCCAGCCAACAGGGATGCCATCAGGTATAAATACAGTTATCAGTCAGATACCACCATCATCAACAACAAGTTCATTTGGGCAGACGACATTTGGCATGACAACTAGTGGTAGTCAGGGGCAGATAACTCCTATTCCTAGTCTGCCAGGACCTATAGCTGGTCCCAGCACAGATAGTTGGCATTCACATAATATAGGGGCTCCAGTAAACCAGGGAGCTACCGGTAATCAGACAACTGTTACTATGACAACAAGTGGCAGTAATCTCAGCATGGGTGAGGACGATGACTTTGCTGATTTCCAGGAGGCTCCAAAAATAACAAAAGGTGAGTGTTTAAGGTCCCATAAAAAAGGTAAGGTATAATACACAAGCTTTGATGGTGACATGATATCATAATTCATCTTGTATAATACTGTGGATTCATTTATTTTCGTGGATACCAATTTTCATGGATTTAGGGAAAACTGTAGTTTTGTGGATATTTGATTTCATGGTTTTGATGAAATCTGCATAAAACCTATATAGTAAATTTGTACTTTTTTGATATGTGATTTCATTCTATTATAATTATAAAATAAACAAACAGATAAACTTTGAATACAAATAGAAAAGTTAAGCATGTGCAATTATATGAGGTAAACTTTTTCATTTCTGTTTGATCTCGTTTAATAGATAGACACATGTAAACGTTTGAATTGTGGTTTACCAATACCCACAAATAAACGAAAATTGGTATCCCACGAATAACAATGAATCCACAGTAATCTCTCCATCCAGACTTATATACAAGTGCTCACCAGTTTCCTTGTGGTGTGTTGATTTTATTTTAATTTTATGAAAAGATGTTCAGATCACCAACTTTCCTGATTTAAGGGGATTTTCCTATGACAGGTGAAACCTGAAATATATACTCAGGGTTCGACATTAACTATATACCAACTCGTCCAGTTTGGCAAGTGCCCTATTACTTTTACTTGTCCGAAAGTGAAATCTACATGCCCAAACTTTTACATGCTATTTTTGTGGTTGTAATGTAGTACATGCAGATAAAATATAGTTATCATGTATATGGGGTGTAAATTGATTATGGAGTATGAATATTGATGAATTGAGAAGTCAATAATATTTCCAGAATCCCAGTTGTCTACTTACCAGAATTTCAACTCAAGAAGACTTGGAGACTCTGTCAATGCCATGCATGATGTGTCATGAACTGATTTTTTAATTATAGTTGAATCGAGAATAGAATTTAAACTTTGAAACAATTTAATGAACCATATATTTTCAAATATAATTACATTTGGAGTATTCTTATATTTATAGGTTTATTATTATTATTCTTATATATAATTGACACAGTTAGTCACAGAGTTAATTTTTATAATAAACTATCATTCAGTTTTCTGAGTCATTTCCAAATTATACACATAAATGGAGTACTAGGAGTAGTAGTGTACAACTGCAAGTTTTTATTGTTAATGTTTTAAACCACATTCATTTCATATAATTTATCTAAGAAATGCCATTTCAAAAAACCCTTTCTTGATAAACTTACAACAACTGACAAATTTGTTAAAGTTTAATTTCATTTTCTCTTTCAAGCTTTTACGTTTTTCCATCTCAGGGAAATGCACATCCGATGTCAAATTCTAAAGTTAGAACAACGAAAATAGACCTCCGCTTTCCATTGGTCGGTGGAATAACACGTGCGTCGGAAACACCCGAGTGGTGTCCTGATTGATAACGATAATGATGAAGCAATGCCGCGGCCGCCTGATTGGCCAATATTTTTAAACGTGATCTATTTTTGGTAAAATGGGGAATTCAGTGCGAACAAATGACGAAATATACGCATTGAAGGTGGGTTAAGACCACTTTACTCAACCATGCAGTGTTAAAACTGAGTAATCTATGGACAAAACAACAGACACTATTGATTTTGTGAAATTTTAATCATATAACACTTTTTTTCACTTGACCGATCGGACAATTGCAACCAAGATGATGTTTTTACTTGTCCGAATACAGCATTAACTTGCCCTGGACAATCGGACAACCGTAAGTGTCGGACCCTGATACTTATTCAAAGTCATATGATATTATATAAGAAAAAACTTTAGACATGTTTAAAAGATGCATTAGGTCCTCTTGTGCTTGAAATCCATCTTGGAGATTTCATAAGTTGGCAGGTATGGATATCATAATCAAATATAAGTTTTTGATACCAAATTGCTTCAATGGATAAGTTAAATCTTAGGTTAAGTGACCCAAAAAAATTACCTGAGCAATATATTGATTTCAATATTTAATAAATATTTTTTAAAACATAATAATTGATAGATTAATTTTCAGAAGTTACTAAAGTAAAAATTACCAAACCAGCCGCAGTCAAAGAAGATAAAGTTAAACCTGTGTCTGCTAAAGAAGACAAGAAGGAGTAAGTTATAGATATAGGTTTGGAATGACGTAATTTGAGTTGAGTTGTTTCCCTTGGATGCCATTTTGGAGGGATAAACGGTTGATTTTCTTATTTGATTAACCAAATTGAAACATGTGATACACACAAGTCTGATCAGAGTTCTTTACTAGATTGTAGTGAAGAATAAAGCAAGGTTAAAAGATATTAAACTTGTTCAAAAAAACACTTTTTTTAGCTCACCTGGCCCAAATGGCCAAGTGAGCTTTTCTAATCACTTGTTGTCTGTTGTCCATTGTCGTCGTCGTAGCTTAACTTTTACAAAAATCTTCTTCTCTGAAACTACTGGGCCAATCAGAACCAAACTTGGCCACAATCATCATTAGTGTATCTAGTTTACAAAATGTGTCCGATGACCCACCTGCGGACCAACATGGCTGATATAGCTAAAAATAGAACATAGGAGTAAAATGCAATGTTTAGCTATAATCTTGAAAACCGTTAAAAATAGAGAAAATCTGTCACAGGCAAAAATGTTCAGAATGATGAGATCTACCTAATGTCTATTGACATCAAAACTGTCAGATGACTTCTTAGAGGAGTTATTGCCCTTAAATGAGGAATTAACAATTTTTTTTCATTTTTGCCTATTATCTCGAAAATTATAATAGATAGAAAGAAACTTCAAAAAACAAAAATGATCAGCAAGACAAGATCTACATATAAGTCAAACATGATCGAAATTGATATTCAACACCTTATTGAAGTTATTGCCCTTTAATGACCATTTTTCCCAATTTTTGGCGTTTTTGCTTATTGTCTTGAAAACTATAATAGATAGATAGACATTTTAAATAGCAAAAATGATCAGCATGACAAGATCTACAAATGAGTCATCAAGACCAAAGTTGTTGATCAACTCCTTATTGAAGTTATTGCCCTTTAGTGACATTTTTTTCCAATTTTTCTTTTATGCCCCACCTAGGGGCATTATGTTTTTAGGTCTGTGCCTCTGTCCGTCCGTTCGTCCGTCCTTCCGAGTGGGGCATCTATGTACTATGGACACATTCTTGTTTGCCTATTATCTTGAAAACTATAATAGAAACTTTAAAAAGCAAAAATGATCAGCACGACAAGATCTACAAATAAGCCATCATGGTTGAAATCTTCAGTCGACTCTTTATTGGAGTTATTGCCATTTAATGATAATTTTTACCATTTTTTTGGAGTTTTTTGCCTAATATCTTCAAAACTATTATATATACATGTGTAAATAGAAACTTTAAAAAAGAAAAATGATAAGCAGAATAAGAATAAGATCTTCCAATACATGAACTTGGCTGATATTATCAGATAACTCTTAATACTGTTAATCCCCTTTAATAATGATGATTTTTACAAGAAAGTGGCAATTGTTGAAGATGCAGGTGAGTGACACAGGTTCTTTAGAGCCTCTAGTTTCAGATTCTAGCAGTTAGTATATTAAGTTGAATTCAGCTAATTTATGAATGAATTTGCATACTTAGACATCCAGAATGGAGACAAAATGAAAGTAACTCTTGGTCAAATTGTGTCAATCGAAAGTTGAGTTATACTCAAAAGTGTATAAATGTTATTCAGTTTGCTCCCTAATATCTGTCAGGGAGTTAAGTAAAAATAATTAAATGCACATTACCACATGTAGGATATTTGTATATCAGAATGACTATGTCATTTCAAAGATTAGTTTTGAATTATGCCAAACAGATATTTTTCAGGAAAATTGATCAATGAAAAAAAAAAAAAAACAAGTTAAAAAAACTAAAGACTGATCAACAAGAATCCCATCAAAATACAAGGGTGATCTCAGGTGCTCCCAAATAGTATGCATATCCTGCTCCACATTTGTCAGCATAAGAAGTAACGATAGTTCCTTGTTTCTATTTTCTCTATTTTTTATTAGATTATACCTTCAATTAACTTTATGTTTTTATGTATTTAACTAGTATCTTTATCATTTACCTGTCTGCATTATTTTGATACAGTTACCTTTATTCTGTACCACTGCCAGATGATGAACTACCTGAGCACCAGCTCTCTACAGAACAACATTACTCTAATGTCAGCAACTTCTTTGGTAGTGACGATTCCTCAGGTAATTTGAAAGTCATAAATTAAGCATCTTTTTCTATTGTAATTTCCTGTTGTTATTTAACTTTATTTGAAAATTTTTTGCTTTTCCCTTTTTTGTTGTACTTTATTGCTTTTTTAATAAATATTAACCCCAAAATAAGATGAAAAAAATGTTAACAGAGAAAATCTTACTCAAAAACTTAAAATATAAGCATGTATGCTGGCTGAATAGCTGAAATAAATTCAGTATTTAAACAATAAAAGAATACTACAAACTTGTAACTAATATATATATGTATATGTTTTATAAACTCTGATGACAGAATGTGTTACTGACAAATGCTCCGATACAGTTTCAGCAGTTCCCAAGAAAGTCCTAAGCCATACTAAAGGTAGTACTGATGCTAAAACCCTGCATGATTTTGGGATATAGTCTGATTTTCTATTTATAGATGTGTATCTTATCTACTAAAACTTCTTGTGGTGGAAATTGTATACTTAATGATTTTAATACTCACTTTAAAACTGAATAAACATATTGGATAATTTTTCTACCAAATGCCCAGTAGTAGTATTCTAAAATGATGTTCTTCTTTCGCTTTGTTAACAAAGCCATGTTCTAATTCTTGAAAAAAAATTATGTACACATTCTTGACATTGCAATTGAATCTGCAACTTCAGTTGTATTTTGAACAAGGTTGTTGATCAAAATGGACATTTTTGTGTCTGTTGCATTGGTCGCTATGAAACTTAATAAATATTTTGAAAAGTCCATATGTGTATGTACCCTTTAAATCGTAAAACACTTATTTTTTTAGAAGAATTTTAGCTTCATTAAATCAAAATTCTGAATTTTCCTGTTAAATTGAAATTAATTCTATCATGCTGTATTCTTATTATTTACATAGGTAAGCATTATCTTTGTAAACATTTTACATCTCGCGTATGGCGGGTTTAAAGATATGTATAGATTATTAGATTTTCTACCAATTTGGCAAGTGATAGCAGCAAACGGGCAAAAAAGTGTAACATTGTCGAGAGGTTGATATTTTACGATATCTACGTGTAGAAAACAGCATAATCTGTTTATCATTCTATTACTGTTCTTTTCTACCCTCCTTTAAACAGTTTCACGATTATTGAAAGTAAGCTTGAAAAAGTCGCCACACACATGATGACTTCACTGATAACTTCTGCTCAGACTTTGTGACATCACTGGTAATGTCTGCTCATGTCTCAAAGCTGTGATACAAACATTATAAAGCAACTGAGTAGGGTGATAAAGGCGAAGTGAAGGACGATAGAAACAATTATAATGCCTACTCATGTTAAAATGTGCATAGAGTATGATATCAAAGAATTATTTTTAAAATAGATTCTAGTGGATGAAAATAGAAATATAAAGTAAAATAAATCCATAATGAAATAATAGATTTAAGTGATTTTTAATTTTTTTTTAAATTTTTTTGTAACGATCTTTTTTTGCATGTGCACCATTAAGGAAATCAGACTTATCCCTGCTCCCTGTGATCCCCTGTACTGCAATGTTAAATGATGCCTTGATTTAGATGAATGAAGAAAAATATCAGGGTGACATTGTTTGCTGCCATTTTTTATCATTTGATACAAGTTCTTTCCTTTAATATTAAACAGTTTATCATTTTCCTTGAATTTAATAGTTGTTAGACAACATTTCTTTGGTTTAAATACTTTTGGTTGGCTCACACCAATTTTTGTCAAAGTTAGTTCCTATTTCTTACTAAAATTTACTTACTTGTCTTTTTTACATCTGATAGGAAAAAAAATATTATTGCGAACCAAATGAAACTTTTCCACAGATTCATCTATTGTTCAATCAATTTAAACTTTTGTCAGTTCTATTGTCCCATTCAATAAATACAATAGCTATTGTTCTCTGTGTAGTTAATTAACTGGGACCTTTAAATTTCTTCTAAGAGAAATCTATCACTCAATGATTATTAAATTTACTTGAGTAAAAATATCTTCTAAATTGATGGAAATACATGTTTTAACTTAAAAAAAAATGCATGTGATGTTGTATTTATTCAATATCAATAATATATTTTCAATCTGTTCAATATTACATGTATAAACACTGATTTAATCATAAAAGTTGATTTTGACAAAACTTTTAGCATTGTTCCTATTGAAATTTGCATTTTTATTTTTTTTAGTTACAGAATACATTTAAGAAGGCCTTAATTTAAACATCGTCATCTTCAAATTTAATTTGTCAAACACATAAAAACACAAATTTCAATAGGCACAATGTTGAAAATTTTGTCAGAAATCAACTTTTATGATTAAATCAGTATATATACATGTTACATGTGTTATATTGAACAGATTGAAAATATATTATTGATATTGAATAAATACAACATCACATGCATTTTTAAAAAATTTAAAACATGTATTTTCATCTATTTAGAAGATATTTTTTAAAGGTCCCAATGAATAAACAACTACACAGAGAACAATAGCTATTGTATTTATTCAATAGGATAAGTGAACTGACAAAAGTTAAGATTGATTGAACAATAGGAGATGAATCTGTGGAAAAGTTTCATTGGGTTCGCAATAAAATATTGCCTGTTCATATATCTTAGCAAACTTGGTTTTTCAAAATATAATAATATATCATATTTTCTAATTGCTATTTTTAATGATAAATTTCAGAAAAAAAGTTACATAAAATTATGCTTTTACCTTTTTCGTCTCTCTAAAATCCAACCAACCAAAATTAAATTGGTATGACCATACCATCAGATTTATGAAAAGTAAAGAGCAGTCAACAATAGAAAAACAGAGGATATGGGGTATCCATCCATGACACAAAATCAGTACATGTACAGCAAAAAACACACAAAAAGCAAAGGAACAGCGCTTTTATTGCTGTTTTTCATCTCAAAGTCACAGTGAGGCCCTCAACACGGTGAACATTGTTTTATCTTTTTTAGTCTGTTATCAGAATTAATATTTTGGTAAGCCAATAAGAAAAGCTAGGGATTGATATTTAGTACCATTTTCTGTGTGTTCAGTTAGTTTTTCTTGATGTGAAAAAATAGTTTTAAAAACACTAAGGGACAACTCTTTTTCTTAAAAGAATAAAAAGTTAAATAAATTTGAAGTACATTTCATGAAGGCCCAAACTTGATTGGGAAATGCCTAATAAGTTTTAGAAATGTCTATTGCGTCTTTATTAAATTCAAAGATAAGCAAGCGAATAAAGGAAGGGACTTGTTTATAGACAAATTGTGTTCTGAATATGAAGCTTTCTGAAATGCTGATAAACAAAACAAAGCCTTTTACATTTGCCATCATAAATGCTTTGTTTGCTTGAACAAAAATAATATCCAGCTTGAGATGATAACTTTGCTGTTGGTTGATGAGGATGCTGAGGCCAGAATAAAAAAAAAATAATCTGTTACCATAGGTTAGAAATTTGAAATAAAATTGAGAAGCATTAAATCAAGAGAACTAATCCTCATTGCAGGTTAAGACAAATACAATTATACGGTTAAAATATATAGTTTCACGATTTTGTTGTTGTTTTTATTTAAAAACAATTTCAATTCATAAACTTTACGCACATGAGTTAAATTTTGTGCCTTGAAATTAAGGTGTGGTCTTCATTCCAATATCACTGAATTGTACAAATTATTTGTGCTTAGGAAATTTTTTCACTTTTTATGTGATTGTAAAATGTGCTTAAATAACTCCAGTATTCTTGGGGGTCAGTTAAACTATGTCAAAAGAACTTTTGCGTTGGCCTTAATTGTTAGAATTTTAGATAATTTATGAACAGTATAACATATTATATGATTTGTATTATTTAAAAGTTTATCTGTATAATGATTATAGCAAGCAGTACCATCATGCAGTGCACACAACCTCTTGCACAAAATGTTTATTTTTATGCCCCCGCCGTAGTGAAGGGGGCGTTAAGGTTTACCCTTGTCTATCCATACATTCATTCGTCCCGAAATTGGTTTCTGTTCTCTTACTTTAGTTTCCTCAACCAAACTCAAACTTACACACAATGCTTATTTCCACAAAACTCAGATCAGGGTCGAGTTTGGATGGCGTCACTTTTACAGTTCTCTAGTTATGTCCCTTTATAACATTATATGCAAGCAGGGATATCATCTGTATCCCATGTGAAATGCTTTGAAAAAAATATTTTCAATATCAAAATTAATTTTTGCTGTTGAGATAAAACTCAGATAAAATTTATTGGAGGTAAAGTTGCATGAATTGAGCTGCATCATAGGACAATTTCAATTTCAAGAGTCCATATTTTATAAAGAAAACATCTTTAACAATTAAAATGAGGATGCAGGGTATACCTCAATGAGATATAACAAACCCATCTCAGTTGAGCAGATTGAGATGGAAAAATAACTTACAGAAAGATGAAAGAAAAATTTAAGAAAAAAGGGGTAAATAATTTTTTCCCATAGTGCAATTTTCCTTATTATTAACCAATACTACAATAGAATGAATGTATATTGAACTTAAGATATTTTGCTTATCCTATTCCTCTTCTTAAGGTAATGCATGATTAGAACACACCTTTGTAGAACTATTCACTCAATTCTAATGAGCATCCTTTTTAGTAGTATTAATTTCACTGTAATTTTTATAATTTTTATTCCCCCGCCGTAGCAGTGGGGGCATTAAGTTTTATCCTTGTCCGTCTGTACGTACGTATGTACGTCCGTCCGTCCCAAAATTGGTTTCCGTTCTCTAACTTGAGTTTGCCTCAACCAAATGTTATGAAACTTATATACAATGCTTATTACCACAAAACACACATCAGGTTTGAATTTTGGTGGCGTCACTTTAACCGTTCTAGAGTTATGCCCCTTTATAAATGGAAAAATAGCAAAATTTTTAGTTTCCGTTCTCTAACTTAAGTTTGCCTCAACCAAATGTTATGAAACTTATACACAATGCTTATTACCACAAAACACAGATCGAGTTTGAATTTTGGTGGCGTCACTTTAACCGTTCTAGAGTTATGCCCCTTTATAAATGGAAAATTGCAAAATTTTTAGTTTCCGTTCTCTAACTTAAGTTTGCCTCAACCAAATGTTATGAAACTTATACACAATGCTTATACCACAAAACACAGATCAGGTTTGAATTTTTGTGGCGTCACTTTAACCGTTCTAGAGTTATGCCCCTTTATAAATGGAAAAATTGCAAAATTTTTATTTTCTTTTAAATATCAAGTAATTTTTTAAATTGGAGTTATCTTCCTTTGTCCATGATTATAGTTGAATCAACTTCAATCAATGCTTTATACAATACAATGTTTAATTTTGACTTCCACTGATAAAACACAGATGAAGTTGAATTTGGGTAGAGTCACTTTAACCATTATTTAGTTATGCCCCTATATAAATCGAAAGATTGCAAAATTTTTAGTTTCCATTCTTTAACTTAAGTTCGCCCCAACCAAACATTATGAAACTTATACACAGTATTCATTACCACAAAACTAAGATCAAGTACAAATTTTTTGTTTCGGTTTTCTAACTTTAGTTTGCCCAGGGGTTAAAAAAACCACTAGCCCGATGACCGGGACTAGAGCATTTACGCCTCGGGCAATCAAAATTTTTAACCCAATATGCCCGACGGACTAGTAACAAAAAAATCTTGGCGTTTCCCTTCATCACTATTCTATCTTAGCCAATCAGTTTCAATTACGTCATCCGGGATTCCAAGAATTTGAACTGGTTTGTACAGGTCCTGTTGTACCTATTTTGAAAACAGAACAAATAACTTTGGGTGGCCCGGTATCATGTATTGATTGCAATTCTCGTACTTTAAATATCGATTTCTCAGTACAAGGGGGGGGAATGGTATTGTACATTTCTTATGCCGAGATTTTTAATTAACGGTACTGGGGGTACGCTGTATTGATCCGTATTGACCTTCCTTGTCGGACAGCTGTTGAGCACGAAACCAATCCATGCAACCAAATATTTCTAAATATTTTAGTACGGGCACCAAGGAACTTCGTCAGTTTTAAAACGAAAAACTGTAGATGAAGAGGGTAATGAGACTGACAATTCATCCCCCAAAATTAAAGTGTCCCGGAAAGAAAGATTTCCCTGGGCAAGGTCAGCCGTGTTCCTGATAAAAAAAAACAGAGAATATTGCTGTTATTTTACCGAGCACGCCAATAAAAAGTCAGCTTTGTATGTGGGAACAACTAAGTTAGGATAAGCACCACTGTTTGTTTACCAACAGAATAAAAAGCAGGTCAACAAAAATTATTAAATACAGTGTATAATGCCGCCTTCAAAATAAGGGACACCCACTTTGTAATTATGCAGCAAACTCTGATTTGTAAGGCATTCTTTGGCTAGCAGGTCAGTTTTGACGGGCTAGCAGTTCTTCCAACAGGGCTAGTAAAATCCTGCTGCAAATAAGTCCTGGGCTAGTTACCTGTAACAAAAATGTTTAACCCCTGTTGCCTCAACCAAATGTTATGAAACTTATACACAATGCTTATTACTACATAATACAGATTAAGTACAAAATTTGGTGGCGACACTTTTACCATTCTTGAGTTATGTCCCTTTATAAACATAAAAATTGCTGAATTTTTTAGTTCGTCTCAACCAAATATTATAAAACTTATACACAACCGTTCTAGAGTTATGCATGTTTACAAATAGAAAAATTGCTGAATTTTTCGTTTCTGTTCTCTACTTAAGTTAGCCTCAACCAAATGTTATGAGACTTGCACACAT